>NBAY01000129.1:0-68617 GCA_002794775.1 Porodaedalea pini | reverse complement strand
CCTAACCCTAACCCTAACCTAACCCTAACCCTAACCCTAACCCTAACCCTAAGCCTAAGCCTAGCCTAACCCTAACCCTAGCCTAACCCTAACCCTAACCCTAACTCCGGTAACTTTCTGGTAACTGGCTGGTAACTCCGATAACCAGCCGGTAACCTGCTGGTAACATTGGTAATTGGCTGGTAACTTTCTGGTAATCTGCTGGTAACTCCGGTAACTGGCTGGTAACCTACCGGTAACTCCGGTAACTGGCTGGTAACTTTCTGGTAACCTGCCGGTAACTCCGGTAACTGGCTGGTAACTTTCCGGTAACCTGCTGGTAACTCCGGTAACTGGCTGGTAACTTTCTGGTAACTCTGGTAACAGGCTGGTAACTTTCCGGTAACCTGCCGGTAACTCCGGTAACTGGCTGGTAACTTTCCGGTAACTGGCTGGTAACTTTCTGGTAACTCCGGTAATTTTCTGGTAACTTTCCGGTAATTTGCTGTTTATTCACTAGTATTTCTCTATTTTAAATTCAACCGTCGCCCAAGACGCCTAACCAAGTGTACTACGACTCATTAGAACCCATTCCAGACATGTGAGAACGCAAAAAGAGTGTGGGAAAAATGGAAGTCAGGGCTGAGTTCCGGTAGGAATATGTATAGGCCAACAGCTGAGACTTTCGAGATTTCCGAAAGAATCGGAATGCTTTGATTGCTTGTTTGAGACGCGGCGATCGGCCAAATTAGGCAACACAACCAACGCGTCGTCGTTGTTCGTGTCGTTTCGTCTTCACCATCGACGACGAGCACAGCTGTCCCACCGGCCACACACTCAAGGTAAGCAAAAAAAATAATCATAAAAACTATTTGAATATACTAATAATTACTTTTCATCATTTTTTTTGCTTGCCTGAAGGGACAGAACACGACGAGCTCCTCAAGACACCACCGGCCATGAAGTGTCGACATCGCTGACCTGGCGATGGGCCAGCAAAAGACGATCAACATCGAAGGACCTTGATGATCGCGTTGTGCGGGTTAAACTCAAGCGTCGAAGAAGCGTCTTCTTCGACGGCATGTACGATGACATTGACGAGTCGCGAAGCGCCTGCGCCTTCATGATGCGCTCCATATTTGCGGACCAGCCGAACTGGCCGGTGACAAGCACACATGGTGAGTCGGTGACGCGGTTCGAGATGACGACCTTCTCGACCTTGTCGCCGAGCGCATCCTTGACGACCTTGCAGAGCTCCTCGAACTGCGAGGCCGCACTCTCGCGCTCCTTCTTCTCCTCTTCGGTCTCCTCGAGCTCCAGACCCTCCTTCGACACGCACACGAGCTTGTGACCGTCGAACTCCTTGAGCTGAGTGACGGCGTACTCGTCGATCGGGTCAACAAGCAGGAGTACCTCGAAGCCCTTCTTCTCGAGAGCCTCAAGGAAGGGAGAGTCCTTGACGGCATTGAGCGACTCGCCAGTGAGGTAGTAGATGGACTTCTGAATCTCAGGCATCCGCGTGATGTAGTCTGCGGTAAGCTGTCAGTAACCAAATAATGGAACAGGGCCGCCGCTTGAACACGTACCCTTTTTCAGCGAGACCTGCTCCTCAGTCGACTTCGTCGAGTAGAAGCGGAGGAACTCGGCGAGCTTGCTGCGGTTTTGCGCATCCTCGTGGATACCAAGCTTGAGGCTCTTGCCGAACGCCTCGTAGAACTTCTTGAAATTGTCCTTGTCCTCCGAGATCTCCTGGATGAGGTCGAGGCACTTCTTCACGATGTTCTTGCGGATGACCTTGAGAATCTTGTTCTGCTGGAGCGTCTCACGCGAGATGTTGAGCGGGAGATCTTCAGAGTCGACGATACCCTTGACGAAGTTAAGGTACTCGGGGATGAGATCCTCGCAGTCGTCCATAATGAAGACGGGGCGGACGTAGAGCTTAATGTTGTTACGCTTCTTCTTGGACTCGAAGAGGTCGAACGGTGCGCTAAAAGAGACGTCAGAAACAGGTTCATAGCAAGGCCAGCAAGGAGACTCACCGCTTCGGAATGTAGAGAATAGCCTTGAATTCGAGCTGACCTTCTACCGAGAAGTGCTTCATAGCGAGGTGGTCGTTACCGCATTTTCCACGGCAAGAAGATGTCCCAGGTGTCCCCAGCGACTTGCTCGGTGATGAGTTCAAGGGCCACGTCTTCCGCGTCTCTGGCGGAAACGACGAGCAGGACTTCCCGATGAAGCAGGGTGTACTCATTCCTAACTGCTCGCCTTCTCCTTTCTGCTGGTCACTCTTGCTACCGTCTCTGCCGCACTGGTGAGAAAGTGCAAGCCGGCCCGTGGCTGCATCATCGGTCGCAACGTCGCTGTCCTCTCTCTCGTCATTGTCAGGCAGGGAGGGACTGGCGACATCTACCGAAACCGTCGAGCGGTTCAACTTCCCTCGCCCTGTTCACCTGGGACGCATTCCTCACCTCTTCCTTCTGCCCCCGCCAATGTTCCACACGCCTCAACATCGACGTCAGCCGTTTTCTCATCTGCCTTTCTCACTGCGCACTTCGGCGAACGCGACGCAACCGTTGTGTCCGAGAAGGATCTCGTTCCAATCAAAACATTCGTAGCGACCTCTTCTCACGCATCAACTCCACCTGTCCTTTGACGCTCACAGACGCTCGTCAACGCCTAGAGCCAGAGAGCCCGCCGCAGCGAATATGGCCACCGTCCACGCCCCGCGCCATCCCCATCCCCATCCGCATCAGCATTCGATATCATCATCGAGTGCCAGCTCGAACCACTCGCCCTTCCGGCGCGTGCACCGCGCGACGTACGCCCCGCCTCCACCTGCGAAATCGTCTTCTGCGTCCGCCGCTGCCGCAGCATCTACCTCGAGTTCTGTAAGCGTCCCCCCTCTTTCCCCCCGATCTCTGATAATTGAGTGATGAGCGGCTGTTGATCGGTGTCTTTTTCTCTATCGCGTTTTTTTTCCTCCGACCGCGCCGAAAACGTTCGACAAAAAACAGTCATCGGCAGTCCCGCGCGCACACCACTCGCACCACCCCGCGCCGGCAGCACCCCCACCGGCAGTCGCCACTTACTACGGGCACGAAGACACCAGCAAGCTCTGTGCGCGCTTCGTCAGCCATACCTTCAACTGCCCCGAGATCCTTCCTCCGTCGTCCTCCACCTCTTCCACATCGTCCTCGACCGCAGTCGTCTTGCGTGCCCCCCGCTACCGCAATGGCAGGATCAAGAGGGGCACCAGTGATACCGAATACGCTTGCGCACTTCGTCGCATACGCGTTGCATCGCACTCGCCTCGCCGTTCACGCACGAGACGTAGCGTCCTGCAGTCGGCGCTCTGCTACATCGGGGCGGTGCGGGGGAAGGTGACGGGTCGAGCCGGAGTTGGATAAGAGGGAAGGCGAGGTGTCTCTCTCGTCAAAGGCGAATACCTCTTCGTACACGTCCAACCCCTGCGGTTTTCTGACAGAGCTGACGTCAATGGACCCCTCCGACAGATCGCGCGTGCCGACAGTCTACCAGATGGACGCTTCGCTTCCATCCACTCAGCAGATGCAGACTCAAAGGCAGTCTAACGACAAGCGTCGTAAGATCCTTGCAAAACCGCTCACACCGCTGTCACCTCTGTCATTGCCGCTTCTTCGCCCGCGGCGCACTTTCGTCGCCGCACTCACTCTCGTATCGAAATCATTACAGGATCGATGCTATTCAAATCGAACATGGGTGAATCTCTCCGGTCCCATCACATGTGGTTGGACGCCGCGAACGCGCACTGGGCGATGCCCTAGGACCGCGTCTCTGGGTCGGCAAGAGTACTACGCCGCCGCAGGAAGAGCAGTCACGCGGCATGCAACACATGAAAAGCTAGGGTGCAAGCGCATTTGGATCGTCTCCGGTTTCTGCAGTGCACAACGTGATGCACTTCCCGAGTCCACCCTTGTCAGATGCAGGCGCAAGCCCGGAGTTTGGTCATGTGAGGACGAAGGCAGGCATGGCAAACAGGGCACTTAGATGTGCTGCGACGCTGCCAGATGATGCGGCCGTGCATCTATCCCAGAGCGTCACATCGACATCACCATCACCATGCAGAAGAACCAGGTCCAGACTGTGAGGAAGACATGCTACTTTTGCTCTAGCTGCGTCTCATTGAGCCGGCTTTCAAGTGGGAAGTGCTGCCTAACCTTATTGCGCACGACCCTTACTTCAGCGGCTGGAACCAGACGATCTTCGGCAATGCCTCTGATTGGAAGGCCATGGACCCTGTCCCGTATTTCATGGATGGTGCCAGTGGTATGCTTGATGCCTGCCGTCAAGTCAAAGAGTGCATAAGGCCTTTGTGTATGTCTACCACATGACGAACGATTCATTGTGAGTTGACCGTACCTGGCTAGAGCTCCAGGTTTGGCTCATTATATAATTTGCATCCTCGTAAATGCTGATATGTTGTACTTGCAGAATGCTGCTGGCAATGGCTCGACCTCATGGGATCCCGCTGTTGACAGGTGGAGTCCTGCTCATTTTCTTGACACTGCTGAAATGTCCGCCGCTTTTGGTATTGCTTACAACTAGCTTTACGACATGTGGGCTGATGACAAGAAGGAGATGATCTGGTCCACTTTGAACCAGTATGGTCTGTCCCTTGGCATTGCTGCTCTGGCGCAGGGCACGAATGGCTGGTGGTCAGATGCTGATATTAAGGGTAACTGGAACTGTGTTTGCAATGGTGGTCTCACTTTGGCATCTCTCACCATCCTTAGTGATGACATGACTGGAAACACAGTGCAGCTTCTTCCTCTTACTGTTGCGAATGTGAAGGAGAACTGCTTTGCTGTCTCAGATGATGGTTTGTGGGTGGAGACAGCAAACTAAAAAACTATTGGTACTTCGGAATGACTGGCTAGTCTGAGATGACCTCTTTGCTTGTGTCGGCAACTGGTTCAGAGTTCGGCATGTTCAGTAACAACCCAAACTTGAACCTCGGTGGTTTTTTGCACATGTATATTCAGGGTGTGACTTTGCTTTTCAACTACAGTGACCATGGCCCCAACAAGTACACTGCTACCATGAACTCGCTCATTTTCCTGATGGATCAGTCCAACTCCCCAAGCTATGCTCTGTACCAACATGATCAGTATGATGCTGCTGACCCTTGGAGCATGTTCTAGTATGGTCATTGTAGCTCACCAACATGCAGTGCTCAGTGCACAGCAAACATTACTTTCTTTTGCTTTCACATCAAACAACATTGTCATCTGACCTGCAGTGGCTTGCAGTGTATTCATTGGTCTTCAGAGCAAGGCAGCTAAGATTCAGAGCCTATAGTAAAATGATTGAGAAATTCTCCATAGAATATTCAAGACTTCTATTCTAGACCCGTTTGATTTTCATGACATAACAGTTTTTACTTCTCAAAAAAAGAAAAAAAAAATCTTAGGCAGAAATTAAAAAAGATAATAAGTAGCTAGGCACACCCAACTGGGTATTCCCAAATAGTTGGGAGTGCCCAACTGGGCGTACCCAGATGGTTGGGAGTGCCCAACTGGGCATACCCAGATGGTTGGGAGTGCCCAACTGGGCATACCCAAATAATTGGGAGTGCCCAACTGGGCATACCCAGATGGTTGGGAGTGCCCAACTGGGCATACCCAGATGGTTGGGAGTGCCCAACTGGGCATACCCAGATGGTTGGGAGTGCCCAACTGGGCATACCCAGATGGTTGGGAGTGCCCAACTGGGCATACCCAGATGGTTGGGAGTGCCCAACTGGGCATACCCAGATGGTTGGGAGTGCCCAACTGGGCATACCCAAATAATTGGGAGTGCCCAACTGGGCATACCTAATGTATCTGGAAATACCTAGCTAGACACTCTCAAATGTTTTAGGCACATCCAACTGGACACCTCCAAATCTTTGTATATACCTAAGACATCTAGGCTCTCTCAGTCAGGCTCTCCTTTTCATCTCAGTAGTATCTAATCTTATTTCTCTTTGCAGTAATAAATTGATCCTATATAGAAGGCACCTAGATAGTGCCAACACTTGAGCCCACAAGACAGACAGGACAAAACAATATTTGTTGCTGTCAGAGAGACTAAGGCAACAAAGGCATCAGAAAGGGTTCAAATAGGAAGGATTATATAATATGAACTATACAGTACCAGTCTGAAAGGAATCTGTTGAGAATTACTCTCAGAATGCATAAATCTTTGGTATATGTCTGCCAAAGGATCACTTGACTCAGTGCAAGTGCATATGAGCTTTGAATGAGTTCATATTAGCTTTGGATGGGTTGGGGAGTGAAGGGAATATGAAAAGAATATAAATAGAATATAATGTGCTATGCTTCAAATGTCCAGAGGCTATGCTGCCACCAAGTTTCAGGCTCAGACTCAGTGCAGTCATGGTATGGATGTATGGTGGTCTTCTGGAGTTTGTGCATCTTGGAATATCAGCAGCTCAGTACCTCAGAGTCATGACATGATGTCCAGCCAGTTGATGTTAAGTCAGATGTGGTAAAAATGCTCTGGTGGGCTTACAGAAGCTGCTCAATTTGAGAATGAATGTAGAGCTCAAGAATCAACCATGAGGTTCTAGCTTGATTGTTATGACCTAAGGGAGAAGAAAGTTTTAGCAATAGAATTGAGATTTGAACTTTGAAGTAGAATGAAGTCCCAAATAAAATAAATAAAATTTGAGCTTGATTGAGGTCAAGATATATTCAAAACTGAGCTCAAAGCTTAATCAAACAACTTGCTATTTGCACTTGACAATGGGTAGTCTGCAATAGCAAGCTCAGATGTTAATATAATTGACTTTCATACTTTATAATGTCTACAAGCTATATACAGAGCTTAAAATAGCAGATGCACATTCAGCATGCAACCTATATTTATATATGCATCTATGAAGCCATTAGAAGTATACAGCTGAAGAAGAAAATAAAAAAATAAAAGGGGAGGGAGGGATGATTTTCTGGGTGTGCCCAAAAGTCCCCCAGACAGTCAGTGACAGTGACATATCTGGGTACACCCAGGGCATGCCCACCTGGGTACACCCAAAAAATTGGGCATGCCCATATGGGCACACCCAGAAAATTGGGCATGCCCACCTAGGAACATTGGGGAGGCCCGGTTGGGAGTGCCCTAGAAACTGGGTAGGCCCAATTTTCCCACAGTAATTACAATTGGGTATACCCAGCTCACACCCACTGGGTGCACCCAGGAAATTGGGTATGCCCAAACCTGACCCCTAATAGGCTAATTATCTGTGTGTAAGAATTAGCCTAATAGGTCTACTTTTAGGGGTAGCCTGAAGTGACCAGTGACGGATATTTGCTCAGGCAAGTATCCGTCAGTTATTTATAGTTCAACAGGACTCTTGAAATGGACTGGGAAGGTCACGAAGCATTTGCTAGTATCTCTTTGAGGGAATGGAATGTTCAAGGGAGTCCGGCAGGGAAGACACGTTCTTAGTACGGAAACTTCTCTTTCGCTACAATCTATGGCGCAGGGCATATGGTAGGTCTTTAGTGCTGGTTACAATTGGGCTTGATGCTACATGACCGCTGATTAGGGGACCAACAGGTGCCACATGACAAACCTGTCGAGTCCCTCGAAATGCTGAAGCGTTGGTTGGCGGACGAGGACTTCTAGTACTGCGATGAATGTTCAAAATGTCTGACAACTCGCGGGCCAACACCGAGGGAGTCATTCCATGTCGGACACGGCCCTATGATCCGGGAATTCGTGTAAGAAGTATTATTAAAAGTGCAGCGGATGTAGACCAATGTTGATGGCGGAGGATTAAAAATGCTGAATTTCGAAACAAATCCGACTCTGCATACAGAGTACGTGAGCTACGTAGCATTCCCAAAATTGAACTGTAGATATTAGCGCACAGTAAGTCCTGAATCATAGTCAGGAGTTCGGGACTCGTGCGACCATAGATGAAGGCGTTGTCCATATACTGTTTGCTAAACTTTACACTAGATAGAATGCGATATTATCCGCCAGCTGGTTGTCCGACGTTACAGAATGACGGACTATCGATCACGAATTCAGGAAACATAGTCTTTCCTCTCCTCCTAATCGGAATTTACTCCTGGGAGAAACAAATTCGCCATATATATCTGACATAATCATACCTATTCCGGTATCTCTGCAACGCACTCAATCTCGACTTCTGCACCGAGCGGAAGACTTGCAACACCGACACACGTGCGCGCAGGCATCTTGTCCCTTTCAAAGAACTGTGTCGGGTATTAGTATCATTTTAAATGAAGGGAAAGCGGACGGCGCACCTCGAGGTAGACCTCATTCATCAACCCAAAATCGCGGTCCATGTGTCGGAGGTAGACGTTCGCCTTGACGATGTGCTCAAGCCCGCTGCCCGCTGCCTTCAAAACCTTCGTCATGTTCTCTAACGCTGCACGCTATCCATGACCGTCCATTCAACATCACTCGAGCAAGGGGCTGACGGAGAGGGAGAGAGGGAGACGCACGGTCTGAGGCTGCACGCCGCCTGGAACGATCGTCTTGAGATCGTGCAACACGCCAATGTTACCTGACACATAGACATATCCGCGCGAGATCATCGCCTGCGAGAAGACTGCCATTGGCGGGACTGCATCGGGTGTGGAGACGACTGTCGGCATCGTGTTACTGTTAGGTGCTTGGTGAAGAGATGCAATTGAGGACTCTAATATGGTATGCGTGAAATGCACTTATCTTTATGGTTTATCCTTACTGACCAATCATTCAGATTTGTGTATGCCCTTGTGGCGGATTGGTGCTCCAGTGCGTCTGACATTGGCCACAATATTAATATACTGCTAAGCGTGTCTCTGCACATGTCTCTTTCGTACCTTTTCCCACCTTAGTTTACCAACGCCGATTCGCAACACGGTTCGATCACCGCCGGCAAACTTCGACCGCTCCTCGATCAAGTGCGTACGCATACTTTCAAGCAAGACCCCTTGCGCGTTATTGATCTTGCTCTCGCGTTTCGCTATGTGGGGCATTCCTTCTCACACTTTCTGTTTGAACAGAGTCATATAAGGCTCGAGGAAGCAAAATATCTGTCTACACAGATGAACAAAGAAGTACACGTCAAGCCTGAGTGGGGAGTTTTATAGCGTAACAGTATCCAAATACATGTTTTTCTTGCAGACGAGCCACCTACGCAACATTGAACACTGCTGATAGATATTCATCGACTCCTGCACTGCTTCGCGCAAAAGCTCCAATCATAGCATCAGGCCTGATGATATAGACCGCAGGACTTTCAGCATCAGCATCTAATCCATATCCTTCATAAGCGTGTCCCTCAGCGTCCTTAAATACGAAATCGGCCTTCATGGATAGAGCCTTGGCATCCTCGTCCAACGCGGTTTTCGGGAGAATCAACGCCGCTTGAAAAAGACCCGCCGGTAGCTCTTCCAATGCATCGAGGAGTGCGTGCGTTGCTGAATCGGAGAGGCTCGATGTGAAGATGAGTGCCGTGTGGCATGTCGGATGAAAGACGTCGAAGAGGCGTGTTATTGTGCATTCTCCCTCCTTCGCATTCAGGTGAACGAGTCCTGGAGCGTCTGGAGCGCGGTCTCCGGCCCGAACATCTTGGCCAGGCACCCCATACGCATTGCGATTTGCGCTCTCCTTCTCGAAACGCTCGTCAAAAACGATCGAGCTCCACCGATAGTTCAGATCGAGCTGGAAAAGCTTCCTGCCTCTAAAATACTTTTCATCCGTATCGACAGGCGCGAGAGACTTCGCGGTATGAAACGCTTGCTGTGTAGACTCGCGGAACGTCTTGTGATACAGATCAGTCGTGAGATTGAGCATCTCCGCGATGACGGGGAGTCGTTCGTCTTCGAAGGAGTCTAAGAGCTTGGATGACGTGTGTCCTTTGAGGACAAGCGCGAGCTTCCAAGCGAGATTGAACTGAATAAAAGTAAGTCTCTTTATAAAATGCAGGAACGGGGAATGGGAACTTACAGAGTCTTGAATGCTCGAGTTGAGGCCCTGACCACCCGTAGGTGAGTGTGCATGCGCTGCATCTGAGGGACTGGGATAAGGAGGAATATATAGAGCAAAATAATGACTTCCTTTCACCTCCAACAATGAAGACCCGACCAACATAAAATCGACTCGCGATGCGCATGTTCGGACTGAACGGGCCCGTTAATAATCAGTCAGATAGACGAATCTTGTGCATCTTCACTCACCGCCATTCTCCTTGCCAGGTAATTTGCGTGACCTTCAAGTCCTTTCTACCTGAAATTCTGACGAGCTCGTTTTGGACAGCTTCCACGCTGGCTGCTGCTTTCAGACCCTCCAAGTCTGCTTGCGGCCCATTAAACAGGAGTTGGAAGATGCCAGGTTCCGTCGTAGTTCTTAGAAAAATCCTATCGCGTAGGAAGTGTATCAGGTCGACAGGAGGCGGCATTCATGTCAAAATGGATAATACATTGCCGTGCTCGCGTCTCCCCAGCCATAGAGTCCCTAAATGATATTGTTAATTTTATGATACTCGTATATGTTTAGTTAGAGCTTCACCTTGGCTCCTTCCATTCCTTCAAGGTGGGCATCGACAATGTACAGCCTTCCTTCTTCTCGGGTCTCGCCGACAAAAGGCAAGCCGAGTGACTTCCGCACCGTGCCTAGAAGCACGAAATTGTGTAAGCAAGAGTGAGGCCAAGATAGTGAACAGCCTACTTCGAGCACCATCTGCGCCCACGACATAAGAAAACTCGGCATCTTCTTCTACTTGCTTTCCGTTCACAGTTCTCACAATATGGGCAACGACACCGTCCTCCTGTTGCTCAAGACTAGAAAGAGAGCATCCCAGCTCGACATGAGCGCCAAGAGACTCTATTTTCTTCCGAAGAATAGTCTGGTGAAGCCACTGGCCTATCATCATCCCCCGTGTCTGTAGAAAAAGGCTTTTAAGCTAGTCTCTGCTGAATTGAAGAAGAAGACGTACGATCGGGAACGCAGGTGTTTCTGGGACGTCTTCCGTCATGGGCATGGACTTCATGATACGGTAGGGATCTTGGGGGTCGAAGATATGTATGGTAAGTGGCAACGAGACGCCAGCTTCCCTTACTTCGCTCTCGACGCCGAGAAAGTGCTCGATTTCTAGTGTGCGTGGCTTAGTCTTGTCAGCTAAGACTCGATGGAGGACAGATACCGAAGCTCACCATAATTCCAGACCCTCTCTCGCCGGCATGGTGCACAGCATCTCTCTCGATGATACGTACTGACACGCCGTTCTGCAATAGTGCCAGCGCAAGCAGAAGACCGGAGGGTCCAGAGCCAACCTACAAGGGAAGATAGCAGGTTCCAATGAGTTTACCGTCAGGATAGTAGAGCCACGGGTATTCTCACGACTAAAACTTGAGGTGAAGAAGGTGAAGACATGGCAGAGATAGTTTTGTCATTTGCCGCTGCGAGTGACTCAATTTATAGTGAACCGCTCTTCACATTCGGCCGATTCTCGCATGAAAAGAAGGGGCATTATTTTTGATCGCGATTCAGATGAGACAACGCGTTCGACCGGCAGTTGGATGCTCACATTCGTGAAGCCGAAGGTCGACGCGTCCAGCCGGCAACAGTGGAGGCGCGATTATATTGGTGTAGAATTGTCGAAGCGCACTTCAGATAAGACACGCTTTGATCGGGTGCTTTCTATTGATGATACATGCTCTCTGATAAATGCAATTCGGGGGTTTTAAAAAATCGGACATTTCGACGACTCAGTGAGCAACGGAGGGTGTTACTTTTGAATCCCATTCTCATCATCTTCAATCGTGATGTATTGGCTACCTCCGTGCTGTCTCTCGGATGCCTCTACGATCAGTGTAGCGCGGCAATATCGCGCTCACCTCATAATGAGTGCTAGAGTGCTCTTGGGCCCGAGTTGTGCAGATCCTATAGCGACTGAGTCATATAACTTGGAGTCAACTCCTTACTCCCTCGTTCGCGAAGATACTTGAGTCTCCCATCGCTGAGCTCCGAGTCTTCTATACCCTCTCTTGGACTCCTTTGATCATCCATAGTTCCATCGTTACGGACCCAAACCAAAGTTCTTCAAAGCTTGAAAGCTAACACTGATGAGGATGTAATATCATTGCGTAGTCTATACAGCGCGTTTTAGCTTCTCTGGTCATATGCATCTAGCCGCATCAGATATCTTTGCCATGACTCATTTTTACCACGTCTCAAAGCATGCCTGCGGGGGAGTCAAGTCTTCTAACTTTCTTTTTGATCTGACAACATACCAACATTTTCAGCTGCAAAATTCGGTCATAAACAAAATGAATACCGTCAGGTTCAGCTATAATGGATAAGTATGTACCTAATTTACGGAATGTTAAATCTATCACACCCTGAAGCCATCCAATCAAAACTTCGTCGTTTCTTATGCTAGGATCAGTCGTGGCGGGATGGAGGTCCGGACGTAGTCATCCATCTGAGGATAATACGAGAAGCGTACGGAAGCAGATAGTCGAAGTAAACACTGGAGAGGCTGCCAATGCCAACCCACCTAAGTCCGGCGCTGACCGAGTTCAGCGGCAGCGGATTGAGAAGAAGCAAGAATATCTATGCAAAATTGGTTCAATCACAGAACAAAAGTACGATATTAGTCTGGACTTACATTTACGACAAACTATATGCACTCTTCTCACTCCCTTGTTCTCTGCCACGCTTTTGTCCAAACCAACTTCTTGCACTCCATTGAAAGCATCTGCTGCATCAGGAGTTTTCGTGATTGTTACAGCATTTGGACCACCCACCTCTAGGACCGCAGCGGGCAGATATACCATGCACATCTATTCCACTGCCTGCAACGATGTCTAAGATATTAATAAGGGCGTTGATGATGAATGCCAGGTAAGCTGCGATGGACGAAGTCAGTATGTGCACGTACGATGTATTTGCTGAACAGTTTCATGTTTCGAGCTGTGATCCAGTTATCGCACGTCAGCGTGAAGCTCGAGAGCGCGTCTGCTCGGGTTCGTCAGTGGTTGTGATATGAGCATTCCTTTCTTTGGCACTTTCAGACCGTCTGACGGGTTGGAAGAAGAGAAATAATCGCAGAAATGCACCGGCGACACACGAGTCTCCCCATCCTCGTTCCTCTCTCATTTTTTCATGTCTGTCCCGGCCTCCTTCTGCATCGTCGTCTTTTGTAAAGATCACATTCTTGTACATCTCCGAGATCCGCTTGACCGGCTGTGGCTCGCTGGCGATAGTATCGATTCTCGCGTGCCTTCAACTTGCATACTCACTTATGAAGAGTTTTCTTCGATGGCCCTTGATTCTGTTGATGACATCCTGAGTGGAATGCGATTCTTCAACCAAAGACGTCACTGCTTGCCAGCAGGCCGCCTCCTCAAGAGCTTTCTTCTTCAGAGAGGCAGCTGTTGGTGGTTGAGAAAGACCAAGCAAGATATTCACGTCATGCCATATCGTTCTACTTGCAGCTGCAACTTGCACAAGTAGAGTGTCATCATGTCAAGGACGACTCACCGTCACCGCCAGAGTAATGACGTGTGACACGGACAAGAATCGTGTTTCCTGTCACGACGGACGCGTCAATTTTCTCTGATCAATATTGCCACCAACTCAGGCTCCCAGTACTAGTCAGAGTCTCAGACCTTCTCACACAACTTTCCAGTTTCGCTCACGTTACGATAAAAAGCTCGCTTAGCTCGTGCCCAGAGAACGACGGAGCCTACTTCACAAGATTGGAGACATCCGCGTTAATTGACTACCTGATACCTCTTATCCTCAAGTGAGGAAATAGTACAATTACAAGGATCAGTGCGCCTTCATCGTCCTGCCAGACGCCTGGATTTAGACCTCACAAACATCTATCCTTCCATTGACCTCGTCTGAGGTTGTCCACTCTTTTCGGTATACTTGTCTGGACTCTCAAGCGGGATACGAGATTAAGCGGCCTCATTCTTGCCTGATTTCCATGGTTAGAGAAGCACTGAAATAGGTCAACGAAGCTCATGCAAATGAAGAAGTATGTTTGCATTACCCGGTTGATCCACCTGACATGGATATTTCTCAGGCTGTCGAGGAGAATAATGTGGCACGGACTTGCGCGGACTGTAATAACTTGGCATCAGGAAAAACCTCCCACTCAGAAACCCTTAGAAAGTTATTAGAATTGTAGGAAATTGTAGAATCTTTAGAATGTCATGAGAATGCAGTCCGAAATTTAGAAAACTTGTAGAATTTCATGGAAAATTGTCCAAGTTTTGGAATTGAACAGAATTGGCAGCTTGAAATTTAGAATATGGATAGAAAAATGACACACCTCATAGATTCTATGGAATTTTGTAGAATAAAAAACTGATTGTGGAATTCATTAGATTCTGCCATGGCTTGACACAGGTGCAGGTACTAGATTGGCTTCTTGGACCTATACTGGGACCCATGAACTATCTGCAGGTTACAGTGTTTTTCATAAGTCTTGAGGCATGCATATATGAAGATCACAAAATTTGAGCATTTCAGCACCTCAAAAACTTGTAAAATCCATATCTCTGTCAATTCTTCACAGAATCATTTCAAAAATGTTGCCAAATTTATTTTCAACAGCTTCTAAATGTTTGTGAGCTTAGTAGACAGAAGGTGGAATATTGAGGCTGCAGTAGTGAGAATGGGTGTTTTTCTAGAAAAACTCCTTCCCTGGTTTTTCCTGAGCTCAATTTTGAAGCCAATGACATGAAACTTGTTGGAGAATGGTCTATATACTATACTGTTGATGTTATCATGGATGAACTAGAGTGAATGTCTCCTCTTGTCCTGTTTGACTGTTGTGCTGAAACTCTCAAACTCACCCAAATTTGCTTGACTCAGACAGTTGTCAAAAAATGCTTGCATTGTTATAAGCCATCTATAATTTAATATACAATATAGATACCATTCTCCAACAAGTTTCATGTCATTAGCTTCAAAATTGAGCTCAGGAAAAATCAGGGAAGGAGTTTTTCAAGAAAAACACCCATTTTCACTACTGCAGTCTCAATATTCCACCTTCTGTCCTCTAAGCTCACATAAATTTTAGAAGCCATTCAGACATAAATTTAGCAACTTTTTTGAAGGGTTTTTGTGAAGAATTAAGTGAGATATGATATATTTTGTATTTGGAGGCACTTTCAAAAACTGCTAAGTCCAATTTCCCACACCTGGATGCGTCATGTGGGAACTTGATCACATGTATGTTGGTTTTGACGTGACACGCCTTCACATCTGCTGCACTCCAATATGTCTGGTGCCGACGTCCTTACAGAACGTCTGAAAAAACCCTCGATCACATCCACCACAACCATCACACACGAAGTGGTAGCTTCGCCGGCTGCCTGGTGGGATGCACTCACTGCTGCAGGCAACATGCCGTCCGACTTCCAACTTGCTCATCTTCAAGCCGAAGACCATAAAGTCTGAACTTCTCTGCACTGAACAAACTGTCCATTCGCAGGCGCGTGTCCATCGCCTATGGTTCGCTCTTCCAGTCAGGTGGCGCGGGCGCTGTGGGCAACAAGCGTACGCGTAGGAAATGTGGCGGCTCAACACGCAACGAGTCGGACCGTATCAGCGCTTCTACCAATCAGTTCAAAGTGAATGCTACTTCCTCCTTCGAACACGTCGCGCCGCTCGAGCAGTCTGCGAACCGCTGGGCCGCGGGCAGCACGTCCAGGTGTGGGGCCTCAATTGACACAGACTCACCTGAGATTGTGGACAAGAAAGTCCATTTGCTGCTCAACAAGCCCCACTATGGAGAAGTTGGAGTCCATCTCAAACCAGATCATTGCGTGGGCAAACAAGAGTGAGAGTGAGAAGGATGGGCGTACGCTCATTCAGCTCATTCGGCTTGTGTTCGAGAAGGCAACGGATGAGGCGGCCTGGAGTGAGATGTATGCTCGCTTGTGCCATAAGATGATGGAGCAGATCAGTCCGAACGTGCAGGATGATGGTATCCGCAATGCTGAGGGCAACCCGATTACAGGTGATCAACTTTTCCGTAAGTACCTTCTGAATCACTGTCAGGAAGACTTCGAGCGCGGCTGGACGCAGAAGGAGTCGATGGCAGCAGCGGCTCTCATGAAGGCGACAGAGGATCAGGCTGTTAAGGATGCCAACGGAAAGGAAGAAAACAAGGAGGCTGGCGAGAGTGCGCTGTACTCGGATGAATACCACACTGCTCAGAAGGCCAAGCGTCAAGGTCTCGGACTCGTCAAGTTCATCGGTGAGCTCTTCAATCTTCAGATGCTCATGGAACGTATCATGTATGAGTGTATCAAGAAGCTCAGCAACGTCGACAATCCCGAGGAGGAAGAGATCGAAAGTTTATGTAAACTACTGACAAGTGTTTGTCAGGCGCTCGATACCTCTAAGGCTCGCGGACACATGGATGTCTATCTCAGTCGGATGAAGGAGCTTGCGAAGAGCAGCAACGTGTCGTCTCATATGTAGTTCATGTTACAAGTGCGTACCTTCTGTTTCATAGCCTTTCGTTGGGCTGACTTTCTTGGACAGGATGTGATTGAATTGCGGGAAAGGAAACGAACTACTCGCAACTTGGTCGCTGCTCCGTCGACAATCGCCCGGATTCATGAGGCTGTACGCGCTCTTGCTTTGTTACTCAATTTCACTTGTGCTTACCTTTATACAGGCCGCGAAAGAGAAGGCACGACAGGAGCAACATAACTTCAGGTTCTTACTTGCCAACAGAACGGTTCAACGCAAGAATCAAGGAGATGGGTGAGTGTTGAGCACTCACATCATCGACTTCTCTCTTCGCCGTACATGCCCTCGCCTCTGATTTTACTGTCTTCCTCCCTGGAACCAACATTGCTTCATACTGGCGTGCTCTCGAAACGGGGAGACCAAGCTTCACGAGGTAGATTTCGTGGAACTCAAGGCCGAGGCTGTGGTGCCTGCTGTGTGCACGTCTGCAATTGCTGCCCAGGAAAGGGCAACGAAAGAGGAAGGGAGAATTGACGGCACGGTGAAAATTGCTATTGGCATGAAGAAAGAGGTCGACTTTCCGGGTTGGTATACGAACGTGCGTTGATTGTTCTGTAATCCCTCACTTTGTGCTGACAAGTATTATAGGCGCTGATTAAGGTCGATATGACATGCGTCTTTAGAGGGAGCTCCGAGCTTGAGGAGCCCATAGCAATCCGTCCGACTACAGAAACGGCTATGTATCCCTACTACACCAAATGTATCAAGAGCTATCGTGATCTACCCCTCAAGCCCAACCAGTGGATCAGTGTTGCGCGCTGGGAGTCCAAGAGCCCCGAGCCGTTCCTCCGTACGCGCGAGTTCCTATGACAGGAAGGCCACACTGCGCATTTCACGAAGGAGGCCGACACTGAAGTACGGGAAATTCTCAATTTACATCATCGCTTGTACGAGGTGCTGCTTACCGTACTCGTCATCACAGGCATCAAGTCGGACAAGGAGAAGTTTGCCGGTGGTCTTTGTCAGGACTCGAACTTTCACCCTTTCTTTATTTTTCCCTTTTACCATTTCCTTTTATTTTAATCGCTCCTTTTCATTATATTTAATCATCGGACCAATCATTTCCCACACTTCATTCACGCGACCTTCATTCGTTCCATTCTGACCCTTTATGTAATATTAGATAATATAGTCTCACGGTCGTCGCTATATAAGGTCTCAGGAATCGCATGAACTCCTTGTTCTGCTTTTCCTCTTACCTCCGCGACGACCTAGGTGAGACTCGTCCCCCCTGTATTAGTTTAGACTTGTATTAATCCTCTTACCTCCGCGACGACCTAGCCTGAGTAAGCGTGTCCCGAGTCTACGCTCGAGTATAGCACGTCCCAGACGACAGTCAGCCGAGGCCTGCCCAGTCCGAGTCGTCTCCCGGACTCCCGCCTAACATAAAAGCAGAACCCCACCCAGGCTCATCCCCAGCGTAAGTCGTCGCTGTCGACTCGCCTTCACTCGGTCTAGAGGAGCGCTCCCCTCGACGGACTTGACGTGTAAACCCCCAAACGACAACCCTCAACCCTGCCCGGACGTTTTCGGACGTTCGTGTATTACGTAAACATATCAACCGACAATTCCCGACCCTGGCTTTACGAATTAGCCTCTGGTGGAGTACGCACCTAACGTGGACGTGGGTAACAAGACGAGTCCAAACTTCGACAACGATCTCGTTTGTAATCTCACTCGGATCCTACCGCCTCGTCATCAACTTCGCTGACGAACCCGCTCAACGTTGGCGTAACCCCGGATCGAACGCGCAACCGATCCCTGTCCCTCCGCCAACGTCAAGATAGATCTCACCGACGAACAGCAACGGGCCCTTCCTGCTTCAGCCCGTTGGGATCCAGACCGACCAGGCTACGTCGCGACCAATAATAGCGGCGTCACTCACGACATCTGGTGGAGTGAAATCCGGCGCAGCTGGTATTCATCAGACGAACGAGGAAGGAGAGCAAGGTGGCCCCCAGCCGCTCCGTCGTCACCCGCACCGTCAACATCTACGGTCAACCTTCCACCAACCCCAGGTCCTTACCGCGAGACCAACAGAGACCCCTCACCGCCGACTCCCCCAGAACCTTCGACACCCGAACCCGCGATGTCAGCAGAAGGTTTCAGCCAACAGCAAATGGCGCAGATCGCGGCCATCGTTGCGAATGCCTTCGCCCATCAGGCGAACAACGCCCCAGCACCGGTCGCAGCCGCTAACCCCCCGACCCCCAACATAGATGTCGCCCGGCCACGTGAATTCACTGGCGGCGACGATTACCTCAACTTCAGACGAGAAGTCCTCCTTTTCGTGTCCGCGAACCCAAACCGATACCCTACGTCGGAAAGCAAGATTTACGTAGCTCTCTCCTACCTGAAGGGTGGTAATGCGGCAACGTGGGCGCAGAACTACGTCGAGGAATCGACAACGGCGGGAGTTGTCACCTTCACGGACAGCTGGGATAGATTCCAGGAACGACTCGACGCCTCGTTCGACGACCCGAACCGAAAAGAAGCGGCGCTGAAGGATTTCCGGGAGAAGGTTCAGAAGGACCTCACCGCGGATAAGTTCTTCCAACAACTCGACGTCATCATCAAGCGGGCGGAACTGAAGGATGACAGCGTCATCTGCGATCGTCTCAAGCGGGCAATGAACATCGAGGTAGTCCGCGGCGTGCTGAGGTCGACGCCCGTACCAACAACCTATGAGGCATGGAAGAACAAGGCTATCGAGATCGATCGTGGCAAACAGCAGATCCGAGCGATACAACGAGGCCGTCCGTTCATACCTCAACCTCGTCAACAACAACAGGCACCCCCCGCTCGGCGCCAAGTTGCAGCCCCGCACGTCGACAAACGCGACGCGACCGGCGTCACGTTCGGAGGCGCTGGTCAACCGATGGACGTCTCAATGAACGAGGCGCAATGACGACGCGCGTGCTGGATCTGCGGCGGGCTGGGCCATTTCAAGGACAAGTGCCCGCAGGGGAAGCCGATCATCCAGCGCATGCTGGAGCTAATGGCACCAGGCGAACGTCGCATCCTCGCGGACGAGCTCGGCGCGATGAAGGAATCGGCCTTCGAGGAAGTCGTAGACACTCGGAGGTCGACGGTGGAGGACTATGTGGAAGAAGAAGAGAATGACGAAGAGGTCGTCGACTCGCAGGGTTTTGCGAGTGGTCAGGCGTAGCCATCGGGACGACTGACCGAGAGGAACAAGGGACTTTGAATCCGGACTCACTAAAATATAACCAACCGTCTGTACGATACGTAAATACAAACGACGTCGATGGTTTTCCCGAGTACGAAGTCCCCACCGGTGTAAAAGAAAGTAAAGAGTACGAACAGCTGTTCATGAGAGGAACTGGCGGACGCCAGCTGGACCTTCTCCTGAACATCGGACACAGCGTGGAAGGCGAAGTGAGGGAGGTAGACGCGCATGCCCTTGTGGATTCGGGATGCACGGGATCCTGCATCGACATCAGGTTCGTCGAGAGGTACGGGTTGGAAACGAAACGCTACATTCGACCCCTTGCGGTACTCAATGCCGATGGCACGCACAACGAGGCCGGGTTGATCGAGGAATACGTCGACGTTGAACTTACGATCGGTCACCACAAGGAACAAATCGTCCTGGCAGTAACCTCGCTAGCATCGTCCAACATCTTCCTGGGATACGACTGGCTTCGACGGCACAACCCAGAGGTCGACTGTGTTAGGCGGGAGTCCGGGAGACAACTCGGACTGGGCAGGCCTCGGCTGACTGTCGTCTGGGACGTGCTATACTCGAGCGTAGACTCGGGACACGCTTACTCAGGCTAGGTCGTCGCGGAGGTAAGAGGATTAATACAAGTCTACACTAATACAGGGGGGACGAGTCTCACCTAGGTCGTCGCGGAGGTAAGAGGAAAAGCAGAACAAGGAGTTCATGCGATTCCTGAGACCTTATATAGCGACGACCGTGAGACTCTATTATCTAATATTACATAAAGGGTCAGAATGGAACGAATGAAGGTCGCGTGAATGAAGTGTGGGAAACGATTGGTCCGATGATTAAATATAATGAAAAGGAGCGATTAAAATAAAAGGAAATGGTAAAAGGGAAAAATAAAGAAAGGGTGAAAGTTTGAGTCCTGACATTACCCCCTCCTCAAGGTTGGGCGTCCCGACCAACCAAGATCGCGGTCGTCTGGCTCGGTGTCGACGAAGAGTGGACGGAGTCGTGAGCGAGGGATATCGAGTTTGCGAGGAGCACCGGGGTGTTTGAGGTAGAATTCAGCAATCGCCTCCTTTGCGTTCTCGCCGAAGTCCGTCTCTGGTTGCCAGGTTGGTTCGTTGTACCCGACCCACTTGACGAGGTACTGTAGTTTACCTCGGTGCAGACGTGAGTCAATGACCTCTTCAACTTCGTATTCCTCTTCGTTGTTGACGATTTCCGGTGGCGGCGGTGGCGGTAGCTTCTGGCTCTCAAAGGACGGTTCAACGGCGGGTTTCAGTAGGGCTTCATTGAAGACAGGGTGGACCTTTTTCCATCGTTTGGGGAGTTTGAGCTTGTAGGCACTCGCCCCTACCTTGTCGACAATGTCGAAGGGACCGTACCATTTGTCGGCAAGCTTCTTCGTGGGTGAATCCGTGCTGATGTTTCGTCCGTCGAGGAAGACCTTATCACCAGCCTTGTACTCCACCGATGCTCCTGCCGTCCGGTCATGGTAGCGTTTCATGTCTTCTGCTGCCTTGACCAGATTGTCCTTTGCCGCGCGATGGGTCTCCTTGATATGCTTTGCGAATTCTTCTGCCGACATGTTGGCAGAGGAAGTTCGTACGGTGTCGAAGCTCCTGGGGTGACGTCCAGTGTTCGCGTAGAAGGGTGACATCTTTGTCGCCGAATGTTCGCGGTTGTTGTACGCGAACTCTGCAAGAGGAAGCCAGTCCTTCCAGTCCGATTGCCGATGGTCAACGAAGAGTCGGAGGTATTGTTCGAGCTCTTGGTTGACGCGTTCCGTCTGACCGTCCGTTTGCGGGTGGTATGCCGTTGACGGGTTGCCCTCGATGTGTAGGAGTTTGTACAGCTCCTTCATCATCGATGCGTCGAACTGCGTGCCGCGGTCATGGATGATCTTCTTCGGCAAACCGTGGAGGCGGAAGATATGATCGCGGTACAGCTGGGCCATGCCTTCTGCTGACAGTCTTGTCGTCGTCGGAATCGCGTGCATCTGCTTCGAGAACCTATCCACGAAGACGCAGATCGCGTTGTGTCCCTTGGAGTCCGGAAGCTCTCCGATTAGGTCGACCGTGACGATCTCCCAGGGACCTTCAGGGATTGCGTTAGGATGAAGTGGCCTCGACCTCGATGTCCTCAGAGCCTTCGTCCGTTGGCAACGGTCGCATCCTCGGACGTATGCTCGGACATCGGAGAACATCGACGCCCACCAGAAGTCTCGACGTACCAGTTCGACCGTCTTCGACGATCTGGGATGTCCTGCCAGGGTCGAGTCGTGGCACTCCCGCAACACCGCTTCCTTCATCGTCGACGGCACGTACACCTTGCCTTTCATCCGCCACAACCCGTCGACCTCCACCATATTCGTCGGCCTTTCCGACTCGTCCTGTGCCCTCTGCGCGTCACCCACTCGTTCCAACACTTCCTCCCGAGACGTTCTGACCACTCCACGATTTAGCCACTTGTCCTTGATGAACACGACGTCGTCGTTGTCATCCTTTCCCTCATCATAGCCGGCTTTGCGCGACAGTAAGTCCGCCTTGCCCATCGTCTTCCCCGACTTGTGTTCGAGGTGGAAGTCAAACTCCTCGAGTTCGGTTCGCCAGCGGGCTTGACGGTAGCTCAGCTTCTGCGCTGACCTGAAGTAGGTGAGGTTAGCGTGGTCGGACCAGATTTCGATCTTGTGGCGAGCGCCGAGGAGGTATTGACGCCATTCCTTGAGCGCCGAAACGATCGCGAGCATCTCCTTGTCGTAGATCTCGTAGTTTCGTTCAGCGGGTAGGAGTGCTTCTGACCTATAGGCAATCACCCTCCACTTCCCTTCCTGCTTCTGTAACAACACACCGCCGAGTGCAAAGTTTGACGAGTCCGCTTCTACGTGGAAAGGACCCTCGTCGTTGGCGATGGCTAGGACTGGAGGTGAGCAGAGACGTCGTCTCAGCTCCTCGAACGCCTCCTGCTGTTCGGTCTCCCATACCCAGTCCTTCTTGCCCGTTAACGACGTCAGCGGATGGACCACCTTGCTGTAGTCCTTGATGAACCGTCGCAGCCAGTTACCCATGCCGAGGAACTGTTGTAGCTGCTTCAGGTTTCGTGGGACCGGCCAGTTCGCAATTGCCTCCATCTTTGCTGGGTCAGCCTTGATCTCGCCATTACCGATGATGTGGCCGAGGTATTTGACGACCTTGGCGTCAAACTCGCACTTCTCCGGCTTCAGGTACAGGCCATTCTCTCGAAGGATCTGAAGGACGCGCCTCGACGTGTCTATATGTTCCTCAATGGTTTCCGAGAGGATCAATATGTCGTCGAGGTATACGATGATCAGGTTAGCGTAAATCAGTTCCTTGAAGATGTGATTGACAAAAGCCTGGAACGTTGCCGGGGCGTTGCAGAGACCAAAGAACATGACCGTCGGTTCGAAGAGGCCCATGTTCGTGCGAAACGCTGCCTTCCATTCGTCACCTTCGCGGATCCGGACGTTGTAGTATCCCCAACGAAGGTCAAGCTTAGTGATGTACTTCGCCTTCTTGACCTTGTCAACAAGTTCGTCGATGAGAGGGAGGGGATACTTATTCTTGATTGTGCCGTCATTGAGTTTACGGTAGTCCTGGATCGGGCGTAGCGACTTGTCGGCCTTCTTGATGAAGAAGAAGGGCGATGCCATTGGCGATATCGACCGTCGAATGCGACCTGACTTCAGATTTTCGTCGAGGAAGTCCTTGAGTGACTGTTGCTCAGTTGGCGTGAGCGGATAGATTTTACAGTCGCTTGGTTTGAAGTCAGGCTTCAAGTCGATGACATGGTCCCAGGGTCGGTGTTCCGGCAGTTTCTCGAATCCCTTCTCCGAGAAGACGTCGGCGTAATCGTTGAGGTATGCGGGCCAGGACGCCTTGTCCATTCGCACCTCTCTCATCCTCCCCGTCTCTTCCGCCACCTCTAACACCTTCCGCATGCCGTCCTCTACAGCCTTCTCCACCACACATTCGCTCGGGCAGCGAGTGAAGTCAAGCGTCCCCGTTTTCCAGTCGACCTCTGGGTTGTGCCGTCGAAGCCAGTCGTATCCCAGGAAGATGTTGGACGATGCTAGCGAGGTTACTGCCAGGACAATTTGTTCCTTGTGGTGACCGATCGTAAGTTCAACGTCGACGTATTCCTCGATCAACCCGGCCTCGTTGTGCGTGCCGTCGGCATTGAGTACCGCAAGGGGTCGAATGTAGTGTTTCGTTTCCAACCTGTACCTCTCGACGAACCTGATGTCGATGCAGGATCCCGTGCATCCCGAATCCACAAGGGCATGCGCGTCTACCTCCCTCACTTCACCTTCCACGCTGTGTCCGACGTTCAGGAGAAGGTCCAGCTGGCGTCCGCCAGTTCCTCTCATGAACAGCTGCTCGTACTCCTTACTTTCTTTTACACCGGTGGGGACTTCGTACTCGGGAAAACCATCGACGTCGTTTGTATTTACGTATCGTACAGACGGTTGGTTATATTTTAACGAGTCCGGGTTCAAAGTCCCTTGTTCCTCTCGGTCAGTCGTCCCGATGGCTACGCCTGACCACTCGCAAAACCCTGCGAGTCGACGACCTCTTCGTCATTCTCTTCTTCTTCCACATAGTCCTCCACCGTCGACCTCCGAGTGTCTACGACTTCCTCGAAGGCCGATTCCTTCATCGCGCCGAGCTCGTCCGCGAGGATGCGACGTTCGCCTGGTGCCATTAGCTCCAGCATGCGCTGGATGATCGGCTTCCCCTGCGGGCACTTGTCCTTGAAATGGCCCAGCCCGCCGCAGATCCAGCACGCGCGTCGTCGTTGCGCCTCGTTCATTGAGACGTCCATCGGTTGACCAGCGCCTCCGAACGTGACGCCGGTCGCGTCGCGTTTGTCGACGTGCGGGGTTGCAACTTGGCGCCGAGCGGGGGGTGCCTGTTGTTGTTGACGGGGTTGAGGTATGAACGGACGGCCTCGTTGGATCGCTCGGATCTGCTGTTTGCCACGATCGATCTCGATAGCCTTGTTCTTCCATGCCTCATATGTTGTTGGCACGGGCGTCGACCTCAGCACGCCGCGGACTACCTCGATGTTCATTGCCCGCTTGAGACGATCGCAGATGACGCTGTTGTCCTTCAGTTCCGCCCGCTTGATGATGACGTCGAGTTGTTGGAAGAACTTATCCGCGGTGAGGTCCTTCTGAACCTTCTCCCGGAAATCCTTCAGCGCCGCTTCTTTTCGGTTCGGGTCGTCGAACGAGGCGTCGAGTCGTTCCTGGAATCTATCCCAGCTGTCCGTGAAGGTGACAACTCCCGACGTTGTCGATTCCTCGACGTAGTTCTGCGCCCACGTTGCCGCATTACCACCCTTCAGGTAGGAGAGGGCTACGTAAATCTTGCTTTCCGACGTAGGGTATCGGTTTGGGTTCGCGGACACGAAAAGGAGGACTTCTCGTCTGAAGTCGAGGTAATCGTCGCCGCCAGTGAATTCACGTGGCCGGGCGACGTCTATGTTGGGGGTCGGGGGGTTAGCGGCTGCGACCGGTGCTGGGGCGTTGTTCGCCTGATGGGTGAAGGCATTCGCAACGATGGCCGCGATCTGCGCCATTTGCTGTTGGCTGAAACCTTCTGCTGACATCGCGGGTTCGGGTGTCGAAGGTTCTGGGGGAGTCGGCGGTGAGGGGTCTCTGTTGGTCTCGCGGTAAGGACCTGGGGTTGGTGGTAGGTTGACCGTAGATGTTGACGGTGCGGGTGACGACGGAGCGGCTGGGGGCCACCTTGCTCTCCTTCCTCGTTCGTCTGATGAATACCAGCTGCGCCGGATTTCACTCCACCAGATGTCGTGAGTGACGCCGCTATTATTGGTCGCGACGTAGCCTGGTCGGTCTGGATCCCAACGGGCTGAAGCAGGAAGGGCCCGTTGCTGTTCGTCAGTGAGATCTATCTTGACGTTGGCGGAGGGACAGGGATCGGTTGCGCGTTCGATCCGGGGTTACGCCAACGTTGAGCGGGTTCGTCAGCGAAGTTGATGACGAGGCGGTAGGATCCGAGTGAGATTACAAACGAGATCGTCGTCGAAGTTTGGACTCGTCTAGTTACCCACGTCCACGTCAGGTGCGTGCTCCACCAGAGGCTAATCCGGAGAGCCAGGGTGGGAGGGAGTTTCCCGATTGGGGCGTCCGGTCCTCCAAGGTCAAGTAGGTGCCCAAATGCGGTAATAGTTGGGGAAAGTCGGATTACTTAAAACACGAACGTTCGAAAACGCCCGGGCGGGGTTGAGGGTTGTCGTTCAGGGGTTTTTTACACGTCAAGTCCGTCGAGGGGAATGCTCCTCTAGACCGAGTGAAGGCGAGTCGACAGCGACGACGTACGCTGGGGATGAGCCTGGGTGTGGTTCTGCTTTTATGTTAGGTGGGAGTCCGGGAGACAACTCGGACTGGGCAGGCCTCGGCTGACTGTCGTCTGGGACGTGCTATACTCGAGCGTAGACTCGGGACACGCTTACTCAGGCTAGGTCGTCGCGGAGGTAAGAGGATTAATACAAGTCTACACTAATACAGGGGGGACGAGTCTCACCTAGGTCGTCGCGGAGGTAAGAGGAAAAGCAGAACAAGGAGTTCATGCGATTCCTGAGACCTTATATAGCGACGACCGTGAGACTATATTATCTAATATTACATAAAGGGTCAGAATGGAACGAATGAAGGTCGCGTGAATGAAGTGTGGGAAACGATTGGTCCGATGATTAAATATAATGAAAAGGAGCGATTAAAATAAAAGGAAATGGTAAAAGGGAAAAATAAAGAAAGGGTGAAAGTTTGAGTCCTGACAGACTGGAAAACGGGGACGCTCGACTTCACTCGCTGCCCGAGCGAATGTGTGGTGGAGAAGGCTGTAGAGGACGGCATGCGGAAGGTGTTGGAGGTGGCGGAAGAGACGGGGAGGATGAGAGAGGTGCGAATGGACAAGGCGTCCTGGCCCGCATACCTCAACGATTACGCCGACGTCTTCTCGGAGAAGGGATTCGAGAAACTGCCGGAACACCGACCATGGGACCATGTCATTGACTTGAAGCCTGACTTCAAACCAAGCGACTGTAAAATCTATCCGCTCACGCCAACTGAGCAACAGTCACTCAAGGACTTCCTCGACGAAAATCTGAAGTCAGGTCGCATTCGACGGTCGATATCGCCAATGGCGTCGCCCTTCTTCTTCATCAAGAAGGCCGACAAGTCGCTACGCCCGATCCAGGACTACCGTAAACTCAATGACGGCACGATCAAGAATAAGTATCCCCTCCCTCTCATCGACGAACTGGTTGACAAGGTCAAGAAGGCGAAGTACATCACTAAGCTTGACCTTCGTTGGGGATACTACAACGTCCGGATCCGCGAAGGTGACGAATGGAAGGCAGCGTTCCGCACGAACATGGGCCTCTTCGAACCGACGGTCATGTTCTTTGGTCTCTGCAACGCCCCGGCAACGTTCCAGGCTTTTGTCAATCACATCTTCAAGGAACTGATTTACGCTAACCTGATCATCGTATACCTCGACGACATATTGATCCTCTCGGAAACCATTGAGGAACATATAGACACGTCGAGGCGCGTCCTTCAGATCCTTCGAGAGAATGGCCTGTACCTGAAGCCGGAGAAGTGCGAGTTTGACGCCAAGGTCGTCAAATACCTCGGCCACATCATCGGTAATGGCGAGATCAAGGCTGACCCAGCAAAGATGGAGGCAATTGCGAACTGGCCGGTCCCACGAAACCTGAAGCAGCTACAACAGTTCCTCGGCATGGGTAACTGGCTGCGACGGTTCATCAAGGACTACAGCAAGGTGGTCCATCCGCTGACGTCGTTAACGGGCAAGAAGGACTGGGTATGGGAGACCGAACAGCAGGAGGCGTTCGAGGAGCTGAGACGACGTCTCTGCTCACCTCCAGTCCTAGCCATCGCCAACGACGAGGGTCCTTTCCGCGTAGAAGCGGACTCGTCAAACTTTGCACTCGGCGGTGTGTTGTTACAGAAGCAGGAAGGGAAGTGGAGGGTGATTGCCTATAGGTCAGAAGCACTCCTACCCGCTGAACGAAACTACGAGATCTACGACAAGGAGATGCTCGCGATCGTTTCGGCGCTCAAGGAATGGCGACAATACCTCCTCGGCGCTCGCCACAAGATCGAAATCTGGTCCGACCATGCTAACCTCACCTACTTCAGGTCAGCGCAGAAGCTGAGCTACCGTCAAGCCCGATGGCGAACCGAACTCGAGGAGTTTGACTTCCACCTCGAACACAAGTCGGGGAAGACGATGGGCAAGGCGGATTTACTGTCGCGCAAAGCCGGCTATGATGAGGGAAAGGATGACAACGACGACGTCGTGTTCATCAAGGACAAGTGGCTAAATCGTGGAGTGGTCAGAACGTCTCGGGAGGAAGTGTTGGAACGAGTGGGTGACGCGCAGAGGGCGCAGGACGAGTCGGAAAGGCCGACGAATATGGTAGAGGTCGACGGGTTGTGGCGGATGAAAGGCAAGGTGTACGTGCCGTCGACGATGAAGGAAGCGGTGTTGCGGGAGTGCCACGACTCGACCCTGGCAGGACATCCCGGATCGTCGAAGACGGTCGAACTGGTACGTCGAGACTTCTGGTGGGCGTCGATGTTCTCCGATGTCCGAGCATACGTCCGAGGATGCGACCGTTGCCAACGGACGAAGGCTCTGAGGACATCGAGGTCGAGGCCACTTCATCCTAACGCAATCCCTGAAGGTCCCTGGGAGATCGTCACGGTCGACCTAATCGGAGAGCTCCCGGACTCCAAGGGACACAACGCGATCTGCGTCTTCGTGGATAGGTTCTCGAAGCAGATGCACGCGATTCCGACGACGACAAGACTGTCAGCAGAAGGCATGGCCCAGCTGTACCGCGATCATATCTTCCGCCTCCACGGTTTGCCGAAGAAGATCATCCATGACCGCGGCACGCAGTTCGACGCATCGATGATGAAGGAGCTGTACAAACTCCTACACATCGAGGGCAACCCGTCAACGGCATACCACCCGCAAACGGACGGTCAGACGGAACGCGTCAACCAAGAGCTCGAACAATACCTCCGACTCTTCGTTGACCATCGGCAATCGGACTGGAAGGACTGGCTCCCTCTCGCAGAGTTCGCATACAACAACCGCGAACATTCGGCGACAAAAATGTCACCCTTCTACGCGAATACTGGACGTCACCCCAGGAGCTTCGACACCGTACGAACTTCCTCTGCCAACATGTCGGCAGAAGAATTCGCGAAGCACATCAAGGAGACCCATCGCGCGGCAAAGGACAATCTGGTCAAGGCAGCAGAAGACATGAAACGCTACCATGACCGGACGGCAGGAACATCGGTGGAGTACAAGGCTGGTGATAAGGTCTTCCTCGACGGACGAAATATCAGCACGGATTCACCCACGAAGAAGCTTGCCGACAAATGGTACGGTCCCTTCGACATTGTCGACAAGGTAGGAGCGAGTGCCTACAAGCTCAAACTCCCCAAACGATGGAAAAAGGTCCACCCGGTCTTCAATGAGGCCCTACTGAAACCCGCCGTTGAACCGTCCTTTGAGAGCCAGAAGCTACCGCCACCGCCGCCACCGGAAATCGTCAACAACGAAGAGGAATACGAAGTTGAAGAGGTCATTGACTCACGTCTGCACCGAGGTAAACTACAGTACCTCGTCAAGTGGGTCGGGTACAACGAACCAACCTGGCAACCAGAGACGGACTTCGGCGAGAACGCTAAGGAGGCGATTGCTGAATTCTACCTCAAACACCCCGGTGCTCCTCGCAAACTCGATATCCCTCGCTCACGACTCCGTCCACTCTTCGTCGACACCGAGCCAGACGACCGCGATCTTGGTTGGTCGGGACGCCCAACCTTGAGGAGGGGGTAATGTCAGGACTCGAACTTTCACCCTTTCTTTATTTTTCCCTTTTACCATTTCCTTTTATTTTAATCGCTCCTTTTCATTATATTTAATCATCGGACCAATCATTTCCCACACTTCATTCACGCGACCTTCATTCGTTCCATTCTGACCCTTTATGTAATATTAGATAATATAGTCTCACGGTCGTCGCTATATAAGGTCTCAGGAATCGCATGAACTCCTTGTTCTGCTTTTCCTCTTACCTCCGCGACGACCTAGGTGAGACTCGTCCCCCCTGTATTAGTTTAGACTTGTATTAATCCTCTTACCTCCGCGACGACCTAGCCTGAGTAAGCGTGTCCCGAGTCTACGCTCGAGTATAGCACGTCCCAGACGACAGTCAGCCGAGGCCTGCCCAGTCCGAGTCGTCTCCCGGACTCCCGCCTAACAGTCTTTACACGATGACCGGCCGTGGCATTCAAGCTGCGATGCTGCATTGCCTTGGCCAAGACTTCTCACGGCCAGAGATGTTCAACGTCGTGGTCTCAGACCTGGATGATCCGCAGGGTACGGGTCCGAACGGTGGCAAATTATTCTGTGGCAGAACACGTGGAGCCTTAGCACACGCATGGTCGGAATCATGGTTATGATTCGCGGCGACAACCAGGGTCTTGTTCTCCCATCACGTGTCACTCATTGTCCCCTGCGGTATTACCATGCGCACTAATAAGCAAGAGTTATAGGACCGCTGTGAGGAGCTCGCGAAGACGCTCAGGAAAGCGCGAAGGTGGATGCACGGGACGGCTACACTCCTGGCTACAAGTTCAACGACTGGAAACAGAAGGCGCGAAAATTCAATTATTCCTTATTTCTCGGTTTTCCTGTGGTCTTACAAATGGCTTTTTGTCCAGGTGTTCCACTTTGCCTTGAACTCGGTCCGGTTGATATCCAGAAGAAGCAAACACTTTCTGTGCGACGTGATACGGGCTTGAAGGAGACTGCCATACCTGCATTTCTCAAGACTATCCAACAGGAGATGTTCGAGCACGCGAAGGCAAGGTACATGTCTTGCCTGCGCGTCGTGACAATGGGACGATGTCGTGCTGACATCGCTTCATACTTGCGTGCTCTCAAAACCGGCGAGACCAAGCTTCACAAGGTAGATTTTGTGGAACTCAAGACCGATGCTGCGGCACGCCTTACATCGTCGCATGTACAAAAGGAGCTGCTTGCCGTACCCGTCATCCTGGGCATCAAGTCTGAGAAGAAGTTTGCCGGTGGTCTGTACATGATGACCGTGAAAGGCTTCATTCCGACGACCGGCCGTGACATCCTTTTAGTTTAGAATTTGTTTAAATACACTCAATTGCCACAAGAATCTGTAAGAAAATGATTGAAAAGTTTGGAATGCAGTAAGAATGTGAATAAAAATGTGTAGAAAGGTATCGGAAACTAGTCAAATTACTCAAATCTGGAACGATGCTTGGGAATCGTGCGGAATTGGAATACCTCCAAATTGGCTGGAATTGCTCAAATATTCCAGCTGATTCCAGGGATTCCAGGGATTCCGGCCAGGAGGTTTTTCCTGAAGCCTTCAATTCTATTTGCGGTGCAAAGCATGATGCATACAAAGTTGCTTTTACCTAATCATTCCCTTGCGTATATACTCTGAAGAGCTCTTCCCAATCAGGAACTAAGGTGCATCGAAAAGATTTGACCTCTGGACTGCATGGCTGATGTGTAGCGGCTGGACTTCTCCCTTACATGTTCTTCTTGCAAGCATGTGAGTATATTGGCTCTCGACTCGTAAATGTGTTACGTTGGTTAACTTTACGCCACACTGTGACACTTACAGCCATTTTCATAAGTCCTGCGACACGTGCATGTCACGTGAAGTGAGCCGCGTCAGAGCCAAAGTGTCGAAAAATTAGAATGAATGCCTATTTTCTCTGTGAATTCTGCACAGTACCTGCTCATTAAGTACTCAAAAAAAAGGCATGGTTCTCAGGAGAAGAAATATGTAAAATAGGGAGCAACAAATTGACTGTGTAGGTGGGTGGAGATCAAACAAGTGCAGCTGGTCTGTTCTCTCACCCATTTCCACTGAGATTCAAAACTTATGGCTCCCCTACATCTATCTATAAAATTCTTTCCTGTATCTGTAAAATAAGTATATGACTATACCAACATCTCCTGAAAGTTTGAAGCCAATCCATTCAGTATTCATGGTCCAGCAGCAAGATTTGTGTTCCACTTCAAGCTCTTTCCACCCTCCTTTTCTCACAACAGGTCTTGCAGAGTAGAACACAAATCTTGCTGCTGGACCATGAATACTGAATGGATTGGCTTCAAACTTTCAGGAGATGTTGATATAGTCATATACTTATTTTACAGATACAGGAAAGAATTTTATAGATAGATGTAGGGGAGCCATAAGTTTTGAATCTCAGTGGAAATGGGTGAGAGAACAGACCAGCTGCACTTGTTTGATCTCCACCCACCTACACAGTCAATTTGTTGCTCCCTATTTTACATATTTCTTCTCCTGAGAACCATGCCTTTTTTTTGAGTACTTAATGAGCAGGTACTGTGCAGAATTCACAGAGAAAATAGGCATTCATTCTAATTTTTCGACACTTTGGCTCTGATGCGGCTCACTTCACGTGACATGCACGTGTCGCAGGACTTATGAAAATGGCTGTAACTGGGCGATCAGCGAAATCTGATCTCGCCACAGCTAGTCTTTGATCTATGCGAGCCTCGGCTTTCCTCTCATGTGGTCACCCGAGTACTATCGGTTTGCACCTTATAAGACGTCCCGTTCTTTGTACCTCCTAACTTCCCTTCCGTTCTTTCGCCTTATCTATCCAGCTCGTCAACCATCCGCTTCCGTAAGTATCCCGGTGCCCCAGCATGCAGGGTGTGCGCGTCGACGCCGATACAACTATAGAAGAGGATGCGAAGAACTGGAAGTTTGTTCCAGCGCAAGACGACAGGCGTGCGTATCATGTTTATACAATGCCGATACAAAAGAGCCCGGAAGATAGTCGCGAATATCGTGTTGTGCGCCTCGAAAACGGACTCGAAGCTGTACTTGTGCATGATGAGAAGACGGACAGGGCTGCTGCCAGTCTCGACGTCGCGGTTGGGTATTTCAATGATCCGGTGAGTCCTTGTCCGGTCATGGATGGTGTCCTGCCGGGATATTCAGCCGTACAGTTGTCCTCGTATCTCATTCATTGCACGTGCGTATTGTGCTGTACGAGTTACATGCAGAGGGACTGTGACGAGCTCTGTTCTTCACAGTCACCAAACTTCTCATATCTCGTTACTTCTTGTAACTGTTTTACCAATACATTCCCTGTCTTCTTAGGACGATATACCTGGGTTAGCCCACTTTTGCGAACATCTCTTGTTTATGGTGAGCTTCGGATTAAGAACGCCGACCCCTAGTCTTCATATATTTCATACTTATACCTATTGTCAACAACAGGGAACGAAACAATTTCCTAAGGAAAACGAATATTCCGAGGTAAGCATACTTGTTTCAGAGTTCAATGTTAGAATCATCAACAAGTTGTTATCCAGTATCTTGCAAAAAACAATGGCGACTACAATGCTTGCACAGGTGGTTATGGCACGAATTTTTTCTTTTCGGTCGCCTCAAATGCTCTTGAAGGTGCGCTTAAGCGCTTTTCGGCCTTCTTCCACTCGCCCCTTTTCTCTGCTTCGTGTACAATGCGCGAGGTCAACTCGGTCGACTCTGAAAATTCGAATAACCTTCAAGACGACAACTGTCGGATAACTCAGGTTCTGATGCACCTTGCCCGTCCTGGGCATCCATGGCGGAAATTCGGAACTGGGAGCAAGAAAACGCTCATGAGGGCTGCGCGATCGGCGAAGTCACACTCAGCAAGCAGACCTACAAACAACCGGTCATTGAGTGATGCACGTTGTGGAAATGGAGAAGACTCTCCTGCTACATCTGCGTCCTGTGGCGTGAACACTACAAACAATGAAAAGGAGACAGACGGTGGAACGACTGGCATGGAAACAAGACGAAGGCTTATTGAATGGTGGAGAAAGGAGTACTGTGCAAGCCGTATGAGCTTAGCACTCGTTGGAAGAGGTTTGTGAGAAACTTTTAACATGTGCCTTAGTACTGACTTGATTGTAAAGAATCCCTCGATGAGCTAACACATCTGGCTATCACGCTCTTCTCACCTATCAAGAACCGTGGTCAGGATCCCGCACCTCTCATTCAAGAGAATCTGTTTGGGAAAGACGAGCTTGGCGTATGTATCTACAAGCTCCGGTTGTTTCATTTCAATGTCTGACTCTACCTGATTATTAAAAAGACCATTGTACACATCAAGACTATTACGGACGTGTATTCGATCTATCTTGTTTTCCCTCTGCCCTACCAGGCACCTCTCTGGCGCGTGAAACCGGCCGATTTCCTGGCTCATTTGATCGAGCACGCCGGACCTGGCTCTCTGCATGCATATCTGAAAAACAGGGGCTGGATTTCCGACCTGGATGCGGACGCTGTGGACATTGGTCGTGGATGCTCGTTTTTTAAATTGTCAATTTATCTGACAAAAGATGGATTCAGTAAGCTCTGAGACCGTATTGCTGTGTCCTCACCCTGAGTACTCTCTTGTTTCAGAGAACTACCGTGAAGTAATTCTGGTGTGCTGCAAGTACATCAATCTCCTACGCAACTCGACACTACCAGAGTGGGCTCAGGACGAGATCCGGACGCTTGACGCGCTAGAATTCCAATTCGAGGAGAAACTTAGCTCAGAGGTATATGCGCAGTGTATTGCTGGAACTATGAAGCTACCGATCCCTCGTTCGCTCATTCTGAGCGGGCCAGTGCTGATATGGCGTTGGGATGAGCATCTCGTGCGGGACACGCTTGCCAGACTAACTATTGAGAATAGTATCATTACAGTCATTGCGCAGGACCACAGCAAGTTAGGAAAGATCGGACCTTGGTCTTCTGAGCCGTGGTACGAAACAGAATATTGTACGGACGGATTGGAAGATGAGTTCATTTCTGCAGTAAGTGCTCACATTTTGATATCCATACTGAGTTTTCTTTTGACGCAAGTCAACATCTTCCAAGGCTTGTATGCCAAATGACATCTCCGAGCTTTCCCTTCCTAAGCCGAATGAATTTATTCCGACTAACGTTATGGTTGAGAAAGTCGATGTCTCTCAGCCTAAGAGGCGCCCTGCTCTCATCAAGCGCACTTCACTCACGGAAGTCTGGTATAAAAAAGATGACCAATTCTGGACTCCTCATGCACAGGTGATAATTGAAGCTCGGACATATGTTCTTTCTATCCGTCTGAGAATCACATTTTTTGTCTTCTAATGATCTGATTTGAAATTTCTCATATAATTAGGCCCTCTGTCAGTTCATCTGCTCGCACTGTCATAATGACTCGCCTCTTTACATACCTTGTCAACGACTTACTTTCTGAATATTCCTATGACGCATTAGTTGCAGGACTACACTATCATCTCAGGCCAACTATATGCGGACTCGAGATTAGAGTAGTGGGGTACAATGACAAATTACACGTTCTTGCGCAACATGTTCTTGAGGGTGTCAAGAATCTGGATATAAAAGAGGATAGGTTTGTGGTCATGAAGGAGAAGGTAATCTTAAATATTTATTAAACAGCATTAATTACTAAGCATGAAAATAATACTTAGGCGGAACAAGGGCTGGTGAACGTGCTCCTCGGAGAGTCTTACGAGCTTTCAGAACATTTCTTGAGCTACCTCTTTAAGGATCGTGGATTCACTATAGAGGACAAACTTGCAGAATTACCAGGCGGGTTTTTCCTAATGACCTGGCCGTGAATAAGTATCTGACATGTAGACAGATATCACCATTGAGGAACTTCATGAACATGTTCAAGTGCTTCTGTCTCAATTCAAGTACACTATTCTCGTCACTGGAAATCTTCAGAAGGAGGTGAGACGAACGAATCGTTGACCCTTATTTTGTATTTATTCATACTCTATCTAGGATGCTTTCCGTATCTCATCCATGACGGAAGAAATCTTAGGCGCTCAGCCTGTTCCCGCGAAGGAAATTCCTCAAGATCGCTCGCGTCTTCTTCCCAAATGTACGTTCACTTCAGCTCAGCAATGAGGCACTTACAGTACACTTATGCATCTTCAACAGCTTGCAACTATGTCTGGGAGCTGCCTATTCGCAATCCCGATCAAGTCAACGCAAGCGTCTCGTACTACTGCCACGTCGGTAGTGTCTCAGATGCACGCCTCCGCACGACCTGCAGTCTCATGGACCAGATCCTCCAGGAGCCTGCATTCGACGTCCTGCGAACGCAGGAACAGCTTGGCTACATAGTCATGTCCTCGGCTTGGGAAGACACCGAGTCCCTTGGGTGGCATATTGCCATCCAGTCCGAGAAGGATCCGAAGTATCTAGAGTCCCGCATTGATGCGTTCCTGGTGCACATGCGCGGCAAACTCGAGATGATGGACGACGAGGAGATCGAAAAGCATAAGAAGGCTCTCGTGCACAAGTGGACTAAAAAGTTCGAGAACCTGGCTGAGGAGACATCGCGTTTCTGGTCCCATATCAGTGAGGGATATTTTGACTTCTTACGTTTTGAATACGACACAGAGATCATCATGAGCGTGATGAAGGAAGACGTCCTCGCCATGTTCAGGGAGTTCATTGACCCTGCGTCGCCAACACGCTCGAAGCTCTCTGCGCACATGCGGCCCCAAAGCCCTCCCGCTCCCAAACTCAGCACGCCAGCCGCACAGGCGTTCCTTGCCGCCTTGCGCAAAGCAGGTGTTACTGTTGATGAGGAAGAATATAATTCGGAATGCGAGGACGAACCGCCTCTCTCGCCTGTGAGATCGCACTGGAAAGAAGCACTCCACGAAGAGGCCGAGGACAAGGCGGAAGAGCTCCTTGCGGAGTTGGGCATGCTCGTGCAGAAGTATCCTGCGGTTGGCCAGGGTGCCGTTGAGCTTGATTCGAATACTGTATTCATCGAGGATGGTGATGCTTTCAGGCAAAGCCTCGCGCTTTCCCATCCTGCAAAGCCTGTAATCGATTTCGAAGTGGAGTGACCTTCTCTCTTAGACGTGTTCCCAATCTTTATATTCACACGTCATAGATATGGACTTTTGCAATACTTAAATTATAGACCTGACCTTTTAACTTATAAAAGCTTTGTATATTGATGGTCACGCATCATTATAATTTATTAAATTATCGCACACGAGAATAGCTCAAGAGGGCATGCACGTCAAAAGAGCAGGGATTTTCGCTCCTCAAAGCGTTGGTAGAACAAAAGAATTAGTCTATGTCCACGCAAGCAGCTCGAAGGAACAATACTAATGGCTGTGATTGTTGGTCGAGATGACCCATTCATGGAAATATAGATAACATAGCATTCTACATTATCGATAGTGAGACATAGTAGTAAGGGGATACAGTCATTAGTGCGAGGGTGAAGGATACAAGTGGGCATCGTCTAATGAGTGAGCAAAAGGGAAAGGGAAAGCAAAGCGGAAGGATCATATAAAGAAAAGGAACAGGTAAAGGAGGGGAAAAGGAAAAAAAAGAGATGAAATTACTGCTCGAGCTTGAACCAACCAGGGATCGCACGCCAGAGCCACTCGTGCTCCTTCGTAGCCCATACTTCAAATGCATAACTTCACATCAAGTTCGTTCATCAGAGAGACCGAAAACCGGTTAGATCGGTTCTTTGTCTTAAGAACCGATCTAATATATATATATACAGTCTATGTACAAGTGCACTGTTTTGAACGGATCATGACACAACATGTGAACTGTCCAATGTCCAAGCCTAACTATGCAAGATCTGTTCAACTGTAAACGGATCAGAATGGGAAAAAAAGTAAAAGGATAGGAAAAGAAACTTCTGCTGACATTATAACTGTTATCCGCTTGAACGGTTCTTATGAAATCAATATCCAACTATGCATGATCAGTTCAAATGAGAATGGATCACTATAGGAAGAAAAGAAAAAGAAAAAGGAAAAGAAAAAGAGGAAAAACCGTTGCTGAGAATTATAACTGTTCTCTGCTTGAATGGTTCTATTAAACCCAGGATGGCATAAATGAGAAAGAGTGCATTAGTTACAAGAACATAATCATGCCCCAAAATTAGCAGCCATTCAAACATAATGCCATTTGGCCTACTTCCTATGTTTCTTATTTTTCAGCAGGTCGAGGTCCAACCTCTGCCTGCACAAAACATTCAGACTTTTTTGTGTAATTAATAAGTGAAAAAGATACTCACGGTTTAATAATGTTGCGAGTGCTCTTCCGCTGAGCAGTGGTCATCAAAGCCTCTTCCATGCGGGGCTTCTTCAATGCTCTTTCAGTGGACTGCTTAGAGGTGATAGCTCCAGTCCCTGCTTGCCACTTCTTTGACTTCTTGACAGTCTCAGTGTTGTGTTCAACTTCATGAGCTGCATCATCATTGTTGGTGATGGGCTTGGGAGGTTCTGTAGTGACCAGAGAAGAAACTGGGCCTGCCAGGTCCTCAGTATCTGTAGTATTAAGATTGTCATTGCTAGGCCTTGCTGTGTATTCCAGAACTGAGCTCATACATTGAGTCCAGTGCTGAGGTGTGCCTTGTGGTGATGAATCAGGATAATTGCTGTCTACGGCACTTGTATTGTCGAGGCTCAAAGTTGGGACCTGCAAAGAGCATGTGTTTGGTACGACTGGCGTCACACTGCACGACATCTTGTCCTCTAGAAGAATGGTTGGTGTTCGTCTTTCTGTGCATGTCACGCATAGAGGGATAGGTTCATTGTTAATAACATCAGAACCAGCCATAGATGAATCACTGTCAGTCTCACTATTCAGGGCCACATGATTATTCTGAAAATCGAGCTGTTCCTTCACTGTGAAGTAGTAATGAAGGTGATCAGTAAGCAAGAGAGACGAACTTGTACAAATTGTTACTCACTTTCTCTGAATGCCTCCTTTGCGAATGACTTCCAGGCTTTCGATATTTTCCCTCTCTTATAGTATTTACTATTGTAGAACAAATTCCCTTCAAAATTTGTATGAAGACTGTTGATCATATAAGTGAATGCAATCACAGAACCAGTATAAGGTCTAGCGCACCTATCCACAATAATCTCACCACTCGGAGAGCAGAACGCATACTGTATGTGAAAAATGGCATCTCCCACAGACCAGCTACTGTTACGGCCGCATAACCCAGTCATGAGACGTTGCAATACATCAGGAGCCTTGTTCTGATTCCTAAATGAGTTTGTGTCAGTTCAGATGTGCAAAATGAATATGAAAAGCAACATACTCTTCTATGGTGTTATCATCTATACTATCTTCACCCACAATCCTAGCATTCTCTGCAGAAGCCCATCTCTCATATTCATCCTTCTCCATCTGAGATAGCGCATTGTATACCTCTTTTTGAACGATGGACGACAGTCCCCAATTGTTCTTTTTCCCTTGTTCGCATGATGATACCAGTTCCGCGGTGCGCTCTTTGATGAGATCTTTGTGTTCGTGAATAAACAATGCTCTGCCGGTAACAGAACACTTCTTTTCGAAGAAGTTTGCAATCACGTCACAGTCCTTCTCAGACACATTCTTGATGACTTTGCCCAGACAGTCCTTGTGTTTCTCATTCAAGAGGTAACGTATCGCTCTCTATAAATATATCAGTATTGTTTATGAAATAAAAACTTCAGAATGAAATAGCACACCTCTCTATGGAAGTTAAGTTTATTCTTTGGGAAATCAAAATTTTTTATGTACTCTTCTGCGAGCAATGCCTTGAATGACAGTACAGCTGGGTTGTGTGCCTTATGATGCAGGAGATTATAGAAAAGTGAAACATTCTCATTCAGCCACGCCTTCTGTTCCTTAGTAAACTTCACTCGTTTTCCTTTCTTCTTTCTGAATTCTGCATGTGATTCCATGGTTGATAGTACCTGTACATCAGAGGAATCTCCCATTTCATTCAGCATGTTCATGTCCATTGACTTTGGTACCATGTGAATAGGAAGCATAGTCTGTTTGAGCTTTGCTTTCGAGGACATATTGAGAGACCTAGTAAGGATAGGAAAGTAGGAAGATGAGATAGTCAGCCAAGGCAAGATGCAGTATATAAGGTCGCTTACTTGTGAAGCGCATTGCTAAAGCGGAAACCACATCATTGACCACAATTTTATGGCCCAAACACAAGAACGGTGCTTTGTGCACCTTATGATATCGGCTTTGTTTCATACGAGTGGCTTTCTTCGGTCCAAGCACTGATGGGGCCTAAGCGCACAGGTGGTGCCTCTTGATAATCTTAGATGTCATGTCCAACGATATGATACCTAGGGTGATAAAGTGTTTTCACAAGCATATGTGTTTATTTCAAGCAAAAGAAGCGCACCAGGTGCTGCACAAACTGTTCGTGTATGTATACTACAGATATTCTAATTCCTGTAGCATGCCTTCTTGGTGTTCTTCTTGCTCATGTCCTTGTCCATGTATGTAGTATGAGGCCATTTTTGAGCAAGTGGGCTAGACAAGTATCCATCATCCTCATCTGATGAGCTGATCTCAATAATATCCAGCTCCTTTGACGGACCCACTTCATTTGAAGTCGATCTGGAGGCCTTCATCTGTGGCATGGTCTTGAATGAAGCCTTGATCTCACGCATGAAAGTTTGTGGGCTCGGTGGAGAAGAACTGCCAGTCGCTGAAAGCGATGAAAAGCTGGGTCTCGGGTTTCCCTTCACACGTATTGCCATCCTCTTCAGTGTCTTTGGTGTCGTACTATTGAGCAGCTTCTTAAGTACCTCACCTGTGGCCGGCAGACTTGTCACTGGCACTATAGACGGTGCAATTGGAGTGATCATAGACCTAACGGACACCTTGCAAATCGGAGATGATTTTGAGATGTGGTCTGAAGAGAACGTTGTCTTTGACGTCTTGCCAGCAGAGGAAGACTTCAATAGTCCACCAGCCAGGGTGGGACTCTTGTCAAAGTCAGAGTCAGAGTCAGAATTGGACTTGCCATCAAAGCTTTGCACTGCTTGCTCAGCCAATTTCTTCGCATTCTTTTTTTGATAGCCATAGGGGACAAGTTTCTTCAAAAGCTTCTTATTTGCACTTCGAGGGCTTTCCCAATGATCGCAGGAGGTTCCAATTCTAATATTTTGTGAATGCAGGCAGCCCTCATTGCATCGTTTATTTGCATGCCCTTGAGCAGTTTCTGATGAAAATACTTGTTTGCCTTGCACTGAATACTTTGGTGAGCAAATAAAGCAGGATGGCAATGAAGAGACGTACTTGCAGAAACAACAGACCTACATTCTGTCTTTCCACTTCTCTGAGACAGAGACAAATCTCGTGATGTCGGTTGCAACCAAGTTTACGACACTCAGAGACCATCATCGCAAATGCTCGGCCGATCTCTGTTCGAGGAGGAAGATGAGATTGCAGAACTCCAGCGACTTGAGCATCTGAATTGTGAGGTGCAAGTTCTGCAGTAGGATAGATCCGCATAGCTAGGATTGAGAATACTAGAAAAAAAAATACTGAGCGATGTAGACTTTATATCTATGTAGACCACATACCTCACAAGACAGTTATTGTTCGATGAGCGCACACAAGGCCTCGCTAGCCTCATCGATTTTGTTCTCAGCTCATCATTTCTGGCCATACATCGCATTTCATCACTTAGTTATTACATGTTCATTGCTTAGTCCCAGTTCATACAAACGAAGTACTCAAGTTCTATCTCAAAGAAATTAAGCAATCCCTCCACTGGGTTGTCCTCATAATCCAGCTCGCTTTCCATTAGTATACCTTCAGTACACAACTCCCTAAGCCCAAAGTCCATCAAAATGACAACCATGTTATGAAGATGGCATGGCCTCATATGTCTGACCCATTTGCATGTATCACTTGGTATGAAGCACTTAGCATGTCCATAAGATTATAATCGAATTTATGTTACAAATTTTGAACTCACATATAATTTCGCCTGACCAACCTCATTAGGGTGTTTCCAACCATAGTTCTTTATAACAATATGGGTTCGTCCATGTATGCAGCGAAAACCATCTGCAATCTCGAACATCAAGTGCATAGGAAGTTGGCATTGCACGATGTGCTCAACAAACCAGGGTATTTTGTATGTCGGCATAACTGATCATCTCGTGTAGTTGAAATTGTGGAGTTTGGAGAGCATAGGTAAAAAATGTGTTAAACAAGCATATAAATAAGAAAACAGAAGGAACTCACTGACTTTTCGCTCACATCTCCTGCCGGTCCATGCCTGCATGACCTATTGTTTGTCAGGACAAGAGCAACGAAACATTACTATATATGTTTTATCATCATCCTCAGCTCGGTTCATGCAAAATGTAGAACTTTTCTATTCAAAGTTTTTGGGGTGCTTGCCAGAATAGACTATGTTCTACACAAGGGCTACACAGGACATGTCAATGGCAAAACACATGGGTAATAAGAACAAAAAGAAAAGGTCAGACCAACAGGATGACAATCATTGGCTAGCTTTTTTTCCCATTAGAACGCAGTGGGCGATTTTGATGTACAGTATTGAGTTCACATTCTGATTGGGCCATGAACCATTGAACACACAATAAAGATCTAGGGTATGCTGTATGACTTACCAGCCAAGTCACGCCTCTAAGCCAACCCAAATTGTAAGCACTTGATGGCTTTGTTCTATGAGGCCATTCCCAGCTCGCTAATCTCGCAGCAGGCTTCGTTGCTTTCATGCAGCACATTCGGGGTGGTGACAATGGCAGCCCAAGTGTCATGCGGCCACTATGGAGATGGTGGAGGCAAAGCTGAAAGGTGTTACCAGTGATCTCCGAGCACTTTTGTTTGTGTCAATTGTGAGAACATCTTACCTTGACAGTGTAGCTTACAAATGTGAAGCACGTAACAGTAGTTTAATTTCAAAGGAAAGCTGTTCCCACAATCAGTGCGAACAAAGTGCTCGGCAAACACCAGGGCACACCTTTCAGCTCAGCCTCCATCACGATTACCACAGCCGCTTGCTGTGCAGCTTATTGTCCCACCATCTTCTTCATCCCCACTCAAGCCATGCCCTGCTATTGTCCTCGTGTGACTGCCTTGCTCATACCCCTGCACATAGACAAGAGTGGGTTTTGTCGCTAGTCTAAGTGAGTACACCTGTCATGGATGCTTTTTAATTATTTTATTCTCTTATCATTTTCCCTTATCTTATCTTATCATATCTTATCCACTCATTACTAATCACACCTATTTCGACTTATCCATATCCATTACGCCCCTTTCTCACACTGTCATTATTTGCTGACTGATACTATGACGCTATTATTCCACGAAGTTCCACGACATTCTTTCACTTATCTTTATGCAGTAGCTAATTCCCTGGTCCGTGTGCAGCCACTGTAGGGTATATAAGTAGGTAGTCCTCCTGTACTTATCCCTTAGTTTCGACCTGGTCAATTCTACCTGGCTACGTCCAGAAGCTGCCCCCTACCTCTGCGCTGTGTCAGCTCCCCTGGTTCACCGCTCTCTCCTCTCTCCTCTTCCTCTGACTGAGTTCTGCGCGACCCGGTTACCCCTTGCGTATCCGTAGTCTGTCGCTGACACAAGGTCGAAACTTACCCCTACCGCCTTGCGCATTCTCAGTCACCGACGCCAAGCTGGCTCTGAACATTCGCATCTCCTACCGACAACAATCTCTCTACCACGCTACCATCTACACCTTTACCTGTACCCCGCAACTCACTCTCACCATTGAACTCCTCCTACTATCTATCATCATCACTATCAACCCCCATCTTGTCCAACAACCTCAAAACCGTCCACTACCTGTTCGGAACCCTGAACTTTAAACCAACATTCTTATCCGACGCGTCCGACGACTTGGACTGCGACCCCGACTATGATCACTTCGACCCACACCTGTTCTCAGATCGATCTCACGTGCATCGATCAGGCCGATACGTCATTAATTCATTACCTTCATTATTAAACTCACTCGTTTCATAACCCGCCGTCCTCTTTCTATTCGATCAACCAGCGCTCGTTTGAGAGGGGGTAACGTTGAGTCCGACCCACTCGAGAGTAGCTACCAGGCCTTGGGGGTGATCTTCGGAAAGGTCCCTTGGCGCCCGTTGGAGTCTTCACAGAGGAAGATCCGGGTTTGATCAGCAAGTGAAAGTCGACCACCACATCCGGAGTTTTGTTACAGCGCTCAATCAGATCCGCAGGCGTCCGCACCACCTGTCGGCTGGCAGTGTTGTTTCTGATTTGAGCTGGCTCCACACCTGTACGCTCGACCGTCTGGATCAGCAGCACAGCGGTGGAATACACCACCGGAAGACACTGCTGACGCTGTCCTCGCACAACTACCACCACTGACCGACGACGACCTAGTACGCCTAGACGACGAGCTAGGAGCCCACCAACCACCCCACCCATCACCAACACCATCGCCTATCATGGCGGAACCCCAAGCCCCAGTTGCGCCAGCGGCCGCAGCTCCGACGATCTCAAACGACATGATGCAGGAGATCATCAACGCGCTACATGGCCTGGGATTATTAGCAACCACGCCAGCAGCCGCAGCAGCACCTGTCCCTCCACCAACAAGCCGCAATGGAGGAAGACACATCACCAAACCTGAGGCATTCAACGGGCGAGACTATAAGAAGTTCGAACGTGCCATCACCCTTTACGTTGAAGCTAACGCAGAGGACTTTGTGAACGACAAGGACTACTTCCTTTTCGTGTTATCGTTCATGACGGAAGGCTCGGCTGCACTCTGGGCACAGAACTTCCTGGAAAGCATCAAAATGGACGGCTATCTGATCTTCTCACTTGTCAGTCGCCAGAAGTTCAACGAACAGCTGGAGAAAGCGTTCGGAGACCCGAACGAACGCATGAACGCCATGCAGAAATTGGACAGCTGGAAACACACCCAGGACATCACAGCCGACCAATTCTTCCAGCAGTTCAACATCTATCGCCGCGCGGCAGGATACAGCGATGACACCAAAAATGACGACACTCTCATCCACAAACTAACGAAAGCCTTGGATAGAGAGATCGTATACCGGATCGAAATGAGTGACACAGTCCCAACCACGTACAAGGGCTGGCAAGAAAAAGCCATTCGATTCGACAATGCTAGACGTCAGATGAAAGCCATCGAACAAATGCGCACTGCCCCATCCAGACCTCAGGCACCCCCACTGAAACCCGCCCAGACATTCGCACCTAGGATCCCCGAAAGGCGCGACGCCACCGGAGTCACATACGGAGGCATGGGGAAGCCGATGGACGTCTCACTCGAAGAGCTGAGGAAAGCAGGACTCTGCTACTACTGTAAAGAGTCAGGGCATCTACAGAGGAATTGCCCAAAGCAGAGGAAGGTGATAAGGGCTGTGTTGATGGGGATGGAACCCCGAGAGAGAAAAGTCTGGGCAGACGAGACTGCGACGCTCAAGGAGTCAGACTTTGCGGAGGAAGAAGAGGCGCTCTTTGAGCAGGAGTTGGATTTTGCGGAACCCCAGCAGTGAACACGGCACTGACTGGGATAGGTTCAGTTTCGGTTTTTCAAACGGCCATTTTTGATAATTCTATGGACTCTGTAGATAATTTAGATAAAACACAAAAAAATGTAAAAAGCAATGTCACTCGCAAAAATATTCCTTCTGTTCCTGTAGCTAGTAGTATAGATATGCCTACATGTAACAACACTTCTGTCTCATTACCTTGTTCTACTCCTGTGTCAAAAAATCATGTAAAACCCTATTCCGAATCTTTTAATTCTATTTCTTCCTTGGCCGGAACTGAACTGAAATCCGTGAAAAATGAAAACTCGTCGAAACAAGCTGAGAGGAAGTCCCGGAAAGATCGCCCTATCCCCTTTACCGCCCCATGGGTGGTACGGCGTCTCAAAGAGGACAAACTCGAAAGTGCTTTAACGACTCTCCGAGTGTGGATGAAACAGCAGAGGCATGCTGAAGCGAATGAAGAGACGGTACGTCAAATCATTGCGCTAGAGGAATCAGATGCCGTGGCAGCTGTTAGGGACCTGAGGGGTCCGAAACGGTTCATAAGAGGGTCTCGGGGGCAACAGCTCATGGTACCGATTCTCCTTCAAACGACCGACACCGGTAACCAGTTCAAGGTAGACGCCCTACTGGACAGTGGCTGCACTGGCTCGTGTATCAACCGATCCTTTGTCGAAAAGCATCAGATCAGGACAAAAAAGACACCCATCCCAATCCAAGTCTATAATGCTGACAGCACGCTCAACAAGGACGGCTCGATCACAGAGTTTGTGGAAATGCGCATGACAATTAAGGATCATTCAGAGCGCATCCACTTCGCAGTCACAGATCTGGGGAAAACAGACGTGTTCATCGGACATGAATGGTTAAAGCTGCACAATCCCAACATCGACTGGCAAAAATCAACGATCGAATTCGATCGATGCCCCGATGTATGCGGCTATATCCGTAGTCTAGAGGACATTGATGCAGACCCCGATGAAAACCTTGATTTGGTGGAACTCGAAGACGGCGATCAGCTCTTCCTCTTCGATTGGGACAGTTACATTAAGTCCGATCCGAGAAAAGCGCTGAAGGTCAGGCAACAGATGCTCGAGGAAGTCCCAAACTATGTCAAAGAGTTCACGGACGTCTTCAGTGAACAAGAATTCGATCAGTTACCAGAGAGACGCCCTTGGGATCATGCTATTGAACTCAAGCCGGGTTCAAAGCTCTCTGACTGTAAAATCTACCCGCTCAGTCCATCCGAACAGGTGGCACTAGACGAATTCCTCACTGAAAACTTGAGAACTGGCCGTATTCGCAACTCTCAATCTGAGATGGCATCCCCCTTCTTCTTCATAAAAAAGAAGGATGGCAAGCTTCGTCCCGTACAGGATTATCGCCAGCTCAACGAGATGACGGTTAAGAACAAATACCCGTTACCTCTAATCCAAGAGCTCATCGACAAAACAAAACAGGCGAAATTCTTCACGAAGCTTGACATACATTGGGGTTACAATAACATTCGGATTCGAGAGGGTGACGAGCATAAAGCTGCCTTCAGGACAAACCGCGGTCTATTCGAACCAACGGTCATGTTTTTTGGTCTCACAAACTCACCGGCAACCTTCCAAGGATTCATGAACGAGATCTTCCGAGAACTCGTCAATGATGGACACGTCATAGTCTACATGGATGACATTCTGATCTTCACACAAACTCGCGAACATCATGACAAACTTGTCCGACAAGTCCTGGAAGTGTTGCGAGCAAACAAGTTGTTCTTAAAGCCAGAAAAATGCAGCTTCGCTCAAGAGACCGTGAACTATCTGGGGCATATCCTCGGCAACGGACAGATTTGCATGGATCCAGCCAAAGTGGCAGGTGTAAAAGATTGGCCAGCGCCTAAGAACAAGAAAGAATTACAGTCTTTCCTTGGGTTCTGCAACTATTACCGCCGCTTCATCCTAGCGTTCAGCCATTATGCGAAGCCCTTGACAGTGTTGACCGGAGATGTAGAGTGGAAGTGGGAGGTGGAGCAACAGGAGGCCTTTGAACGTCTGAAGCAGAAGCTCTGTGAAGAACCCGTACTCATGGTGCCTACTGATGACGGTCAATTTTGGGTGGAGGCCGATTCGTCGCATTTCGCTAACGGCGCCATTCTGTCCCAATTCATTGACGGAAAGTGGCATCCAATCGCATACCGATCGCAAGCGCTTAGCCAAGCAGAGCGCAACTATGAAATCTACGACAAAGAGATGTTCGCAATCATGTGCGCACTGGATGACTGGCGACAATATCTTCTAGGGGCAACGCAAACTTTCGAAATCTGGTCGGATCACCTCAACCTCCAGTATTTCCGAAAACCCCAGAAGATTAACCACCGACAAGCGAGATGGCTACAGGAGTTAGCAGACTATGACTTCAAACTGCTCCATAAACCAGGTGCCCTGATGACTAAGGCTGACCTCCTCTCGAGACGAGCGGATCATGAGAGGGGGGAGAACGACAATATTGTCATCGTTTTGCTCAAGCCGGACCTATTTGTAAACGAAACACTGCTAGAAGCGCTGGATGCAGACTTCGTTAAACGAATTAAAAGGGTACGAAACAACAGGGACAGAACAGTTGTGAAGGCGTTAGAGCGGAAGGAACGAGAATGGAATGAGGAAGAAGGGTTGTTGATGTGGAAGGGCAGGATCTACGTGCCGAAAGACCGTAAACTCCGAGAAGACATCATTCGAAACCATCACGACAGCACGCTCGCAGGACACCCAGGATGCTACAAAACCCATGAGTTGATCACACGCAACTACTGGTGGCCGGGAATCCAATGAGATGTTCGAATATATGTCGAGGGATGTGATGCGTGCCAACGTACCAAGGCACACAGAGCAAAACCGCACAATCCTCTGAACCCGAACGAGATCCCAAAAGGTCCTTGGGAAATCGTCACAGCAGACCTGATCGGCGAACTACCCGAGTCCAATGGGCATAACGCAATCTGTGTCTTCGTTGACAGGTTCAGTAAACAGGTGCATGCGATCCCTACCTCAGTGAGCATAATGTCGGAAGGAATGGCGAGACTCTACCGGGATCATGTCTTCAGGCTACACGGCATACCGCGCAAGTTTATTCATGACAGAGGATCACAGTTCGAGTCCAAATTCATGAACGAACTATACCGGTTACTGGGCATCGAGGGAGACCCGTCAACGGCATATCACCCGCAGACAGACGGTCAGACAGAACGGATAAACCAAGAGATTGAACAGTACCTTCGTCTCTTTGTTAACCACCATCAGTCGGACTGGGCGGAATGGCTTGCGCTAGCAGAATTCGTGTATAACGACAAAGAACAAATGTCGACAGGAGCGTCACCCTTTTTTGTCAACCATGGGAGACACCCATATAAGGGCACAAATCCTAGACGCGAATCGACCAATGAGTCTGCTAAGCAGTTTGCCAACCGGATGGCCAAGATCAGGGAGGAAACCGAATCGGCGTTAAAGCATGCGGCCGAAACCATGAAGCGCTTCTATGACAGGACGAAGGGAGAATCCATCGAGTATAAACCTGGGGATAAGGTCATGCTCGAAGGAACTCACTTAAAGACAGATCATCCTATGAAGAAGCTGGGAGACAAACGCTATGGGCCTTTCATCGTTGAAAAGAAAATCGGCACGTCAGCATATAGACTTAAACTTCCACGTACATGGAAAAAGGTCTATCTGGTTTTCAATGAAGTGCTCCTCTCCCCATACCACGAGCCGCAGTATACGTCGCAAAAGCAAGATCCTCCACCCCCGCCCGAGATCATTGATGATGTGCCGGAATACGAGGTTGAAAAGGTTGTCGACTCCAAACTTGTGCGAGGAAAGCTCAAATACCTCGTACATTGGAAAGGGTATCCAAACGAAGAACGCACCTGGGAGCCAATTGAGAATTTGACGAACTCTCAAAAGGCCATTGACGAGTTTCATAAGTCGACTCCCAGTGCTCCTCGCGCCCTCAACACCCTGGAGATGTCACAGCTAAAGTTCCGACCCGTATTTGAGATGACGGAGCCTGAAAGACAGAAAGGAGTGGCACAGTGGTGGGCCGGTAAGTTCCAGGGTAGGGAACAAGGGCGATCGGGACGCTCGCCTTGAAGGGGAGGGTCATGTCATGGATGCTTTTTAATTATTTTATTCTCTTATCATTTTCCCTTATCTTATCTTATCATATCTTATCCACTCATTACTAATCACACCTATTTCGACTTATCCATATCCATTACGCCCCTTTCTCACACTGTCATTATTTGCTGACTGATACTATGACGCTATTATTCCACGAAGTTCCACGACATTCTTTCACTTATCTTTATGCAGTAGCTAATTCCCTGGTCCGTGCACAGCCGCTGTAGGGTATATAAGTAGGTAGTCCTCCTGTACTTATCCCTTAGTTTCGACCTGGTCAATTCTACCTGGCTACGTCCAGAAGCTGCCCCCTACCTCTGCGCTGTGTCAGCTCCCCTGGTTCACCGCTCTCTCCTCTCTCCTCTTCCTCTGACTGAGTTCTGCGCGACCCGGTTACCCCTTGCGTATCCGTAGTCTGTCGCTGACAACACCCTCATCAGCATCGTGCCCTTGCATGCACTGACTTATGTTCATTCCACAGCTCAACGTAGCCATGCACAGCAGGCACAGTGAGCGGTAAGCTGCTTCTATATACAAAATGACTTGTCTTTTGGTTTTGGTTTTTTCAGATTTCAAAACCTTTGAGCTCAGAATCTACAAGTTCTACGCATTCGCCATATCATTCTCAAGCGAGATCGTCAAGCAGATCGTACGTCTTTTCTGCTCTTCTTCATTCTGTCAGACTCGTAGCTAGTTGTAGTAGGTAGGACTTGTGTAGTTTAGTCGTTTTACCTTAGAGAAGCAAATCTGTGTGCAAGATACAAAGTTACCTAAGAAATCTCTGAGAAGGTATGGTGCTGAATGAAAAGAAAGTGGGGCAGTGTATTGAGAAAATAAATATGACAGATGGAGGATGATACCATTCATGCTCAAGTCGCCATGTTTCTTGACAACGAGGTGCAAGTCTTCAATGATGAAGATAGTTTATTTGGTGATGACAAAGAAGGTATGTATCTCCGTCGATTGTATGTTTCCAAGCCTAAATGTATGATTGAACAGATTTAGATTTCATTGACGACGACATTCATCTGCCTGCAAGTACTAACCATGCTTCTTTGTCTCATATTACGCTGGATTCGGGTGCTATGGAAGATCTTGAGGGTATTGCGGAGAGGTTCAGGAAGTGTGCATGCACTGGTTCTGCCCCATACAATCTTTCCAAGGAGAGCCACCCAGTTCTTCAATCCATTCCAAGGACCAGCCGTTTCCCTCCAGAAATGGGAATCGATGATTTGAAGTACGACCTAATGATGCTTCGCATTGCTGTATGTATTATATTCTTTGTTGCTTTGCAATCTAATGCTGATCTCATTTGAAAGCCCGGGAAGGAAATGATAGTGGCTGCTTTTGCTCAGGTTTGGCTTTCAGACCAGTGCTTGGCTTTCGCTGTGATGGCTCTTCCTGGCCGAATATACTTCTGGGCTCCAAATGCAAAGATTATTTTTGACTCATATCTTGCTCGTGGCATTATGTTGCCAAATCATTATCTTTCTTTTGTTCCATTTGCTGACATTAATTCCATATTCAATTGTTGGGACGGACTGCATTCTAGTAAATACAATGTCGGGAACTGGGTGTTGATTCATCGAGGAACATACCGTGGCGACCTTGCCATCGTGCATGAAGTGTTGGAGGGTGATGCACTGAAGCTAGCCATCGTTCCACACATACATACAAAGGGAGGAGTTCAGTCGAAGCACATGGAACGTGCTCTTGTAACTGCAGAACATCTAGCTGCTCAATTTCTGCAGGAAAAAAAAACTTCACATCATCTCCAACAACCACTTCAAATTTTTCAAGGTGGACTATGTGGACAACTTGTGAATTCTTACTGTACCCAGCTTGCATTCCATATGACGAGCCTCCCCAACTTTGCACAATATTTTTCTTTTCTCTCATACAGATCTTGGGCAATCTTGAAGATGTAGAATTCTACGTTTGACATGGGGATAGCATGGTAATAGTTTCTGGTCCATTCCAGATGATGGCTGGCATGGTCACATCCCTTAACGACAAGTCTGTTGTTCTCAGTCATGTCTGTCACATAGACAGTATTTTGGTTGGGATGTCAGACAAGGAGATCAACAACACTGGGCTTGAGTTTTTGACTTCTCGTGGAAAAGTGCAGGATCTTCAGGATTCGGAGCCTGTATTGCAGGATGTCACTGTATCTCAGAAAGCTATTTGTTGACTCTTTGATATTGGTGATAACATCACTGTGAAAGCCGGTCCATGTTTGGGAAAGTCAGGTTTCATTGTGGCGATCAAAAAAAAAATAATATCATTGTTTCTAAGTGAACACGAGGATCTAGTATGCATTATCTATATTATTTGCGATTTATTTTTTTGATAGGATTCATTTTTAAAACACTAGCTGAAGATTAGATCGAGTTGGGTCAAAACTACGGATGTCACTAACAGTGGACTTCTATGCAAAGCTCGGATTCGACCTTTAACATATGGTGCTAGTGTCATGCTGAAGGATGGACAGTTCAAAGGCCGCAGAGGGTTCGTTTTAGAGATCAAATCGGAAGTTGTGCGAGTGTGTGTGTTCGAACGCATAATACAAACAGTACATCTTATAATTGCGCCACAATCGTGAAGCTGATCACTTCTCTGCTAAGCTCGAACTGCCTTTGCACTCAGTCAAGGAATGTTCACATGATGACACGGTGAAGAACAAGATAAGGGACCTGTATGCATATGAATGAGAGGCACGCAATTCGTATATAGGCAAGCTTGTGCTTATTCGGGGCCAGGAGGGTAAAGCAAAGTTTGCCAAGGGATTCTGCAGATACATTATGAATGTCGATGGGACAAACAAGACAGCGCAGGTGTCCTATGGTGCAAAAAACACTGTTGATACATTTGCCCTTAGAAGCCTGATCTCAATGTGCATCCTTGCGTGCTTATCAACTCAATTTACCACTAATTCTGCGGCACTGAATGTAGCGACAAGATCTGCTGTTTAGATCATTTGTATCCCTTGACAGATGCAGAAAGACTTGAGTACATGGACAGGTTTAAGGACATGTGTACGACCTCCTTTATATCATGTCCCTCCACTCCACTGCATGCATCGACTTCATCAACTGGCGATGAATGGGCCTTAACGCCCGATGAATTATCCCAGTCGGCTGAATTGGTACCTTTATCTGGTATGTGTCATGTACTTGTAATCTAGGCTTCGCTGATGAGTTCGTAGACTTTTCTGGACCTGGAATGTGGATTCTTTCACCCGCTATACGGGCATTATTTTCTAATTACAAGATTCATGTGAAAGTCTTGCCAAGGGATAGATCTGGAGTTCTCGTCATCACCGACCCCTTTGACAACCATACGAACTGCTCAACATCACACAGTGGGTGTTTGTCAGAACTCGAACTTTCCCTTTTCTTTTATTTTCCCTTTTACCATTTCCTTTCTTTGAATTGCCCTTTTTCATTATATTTAATCATCTTTCAAATCATTTCCCATGATTCCTTCACATGACCATCATTCATTCCATTCCGTCCGCCCATGTGACATTAGGTAATATAGTCTCATGGTCGTTGCTATATAAGGTCTCAGGAATTGCATGAACTCCTTGTTCTGCTTTTCCTCTTACCTCTGCGACGACCTAGGTGAGACTCGTCCCCCTTGTATTAGTTTAGTCTTGTATTAATCCTCTTACCTCCACGACGACCTAGCCTGAGTACAGCGTGTCCTGAGTTCCCACTTGAGTATAGCACGTCCCAGACGACAGTCAGCCGAGGCCTGCCCAGTCCGAGTCGTCTCCCAGACTCCTGCCTAACATAAAAGCAGAACCCACCCAGGCTCATCCCCAGCGTATGTCGTCGCTGCCGACTCACCTTCACTCGGTCTAGAGGAGCGCTCCCCTCAAAGGACTTGATGTGTAAACCCCCTGAACGACAAACCCTCAACCCTGCCCGGACATTTTCAGATGTTCGTGTATTACATAAACACTTCAACTGACTTTTCCCGACCCTGGCTCTCCGAATTAGCCTCTGGTGGAGCACACACCTGACGTGGACGTGGGCAACCAGATGAGTACAAACCTCAATGGCAATCTCATTTGTGATCTCGCTCGGCTCCTACTGTCTTGTCATCAACTTCGCTGATGAACCCATTCAACATTGGCGTAACCCCGGATCGAACGCACAGCCCATCCCTGTTCCCCCTCCGGTCTAGTCAAGATAGATCTCACAGAGGAACAACAGCGGGCCCTACCCTCATCCTCACGGTTTGACCCAGACCGTGCTTCATACGTTGCAACCGACAGCGAGCACGTCACCCACAACATCTGGTGGAGCGACGTCAGACACGCTTGGTACTCGACTAACGAACAAGCTCAACGAGTTTGGTGGGCGCCTTGAACCCCTCACGCACCATCGTCCCCTACCGTCTTGACATCATCGGTCATCCTTCCCAGTGAACCAGGAGGCTATCGTACACCCCATAGAGATTCATCACCACCAACACCTCCCGAACACCTATCCCACACGCCAGCACCGACAATGTCGACGTCTATGGGTTTCACTCAGCAACAACAACGGGAGCTCACAGCGTTAATTGCTGCGGCCTTTACTCAGCAAGTGGCGAATGTCCCCGCTGCACAAGCCGGGAATGCCCTGCCCCCCAACATTGATGTCGCCCGGCCACACGAATTCGCTGGCGGTGATGATTACCTCAATTTTTTCAAGCGCGAAGTCCTTCTCTTTGTCTCGGCAAACCCGATGAGATACCCCTTGTCATCGAGCAAGATCTACATCGTGCTCTCCTATCTCAAGGGTGGCAACGCGTTGACGTGGGTGCAAAACTATGTCCAGGAATTCACAACAAGTGGGGTCGTGAGTTTCACAGATAGCTGGACCAGGTTCCAGGAATGACTGGACACCTCGTTCGATGATCCGAACAGAAAGGAGAAGGCCCTGAAAGAATTCCAAGAAAAAATTCAGAAGGACCTCTCAGCTGACAAGTTCTTCCAGAAGCTCGATGTGATCATCAAGGCGGCAGACCTGAAGGACGACAGCATAATCTGTGATCGCCTGAAACGTGCAATGAACATCGAGGTGGTCCATGGAGTGTTAAGGTTGACCCCAGTCCCGACGACATACGATGCCTGGAAGAAAAAGGCCATAGATATCGATCATGGTGAACAGCAGATTTGGGCCATCCAGCGAGGCCGTGTGCTACCCCTCCAGCGCCCTCTGCAGCAGCAGGTGCCGCCCGCTCGACGACTGTTCGTGCCACCACACTCTGACAAGCGTGACACAACTGGCGTCACCTTTGGAGGTGCAGGCCAGCCAATGGATGTCTCGATGAACGAGGCACAACGCCGACGCACGTGCTGGATTTGCGGTGTGCTGGATCACTTTAAGAACAAGTGCCCGCAAGGAAAACCGATTATCCAGCGCATGCTGGAGCTGATGGCACCAGGTGAGCATCGCCTCCTTGCCGACGAGCTTGGCACGATGAAGGAATCGGCCTTCGAGGAAGTCGTAGACACTCGGAGGTCGACTGTGGAGGACTATGTGGAGGAAGAAGGTGATGATGAAAAGGTCGTTGACTCGCAGGGTTTTGCAAGTGGTCAGGCGTAGCCACCGGGGCGACTGACCAAGAAATTCCAAGGGTTTCAAGTTCAGATCTGTTAAGATATAGTCAACCACCTGTACAATATCTAGATGCAAATGGTGTCGATGACTTTTCCAACTACGAAAACCCTACCGGTGTGAGCGAAGAAGGCATCGAAGAGAAGTTGTTCATGAGGGGAACTGGCAGATGCCAGCTGGACCTCCTCCTGAACGTCGGACACAGCATAGTGGGTGAGACGAGAGAGGTGGATGCGCATGCCCTAGTGGATTCGGGATGCACAGGATCATGCATCGATGTGAGGTTCATCGAGTGATATGGGTTGGAGACCAAATGATACATTCGGCCCCTCGCAGTGCTCAATGCTGACGGCACGCACAATGAAGCCGGGTTGATCGAAGAATATGTCGACGTCGAGCTTATGATTGGGCACCACAGGGAGAGGATTGTCCTTGCGGTGACATCACTGGCGTCATCAAACATCTTCCTTGGTTACAATTGGCTTCGACGTCACAACCCGGAGGTCAACTGGAAGACGGGTTTGATTGAATTCACCCGTTGCCTGGAGGAGTGCGCGATCGAGAAGGAGGATGTGAAAGAAATGAGGAGGGTGAGAGAGGTGCGAATGGACAAGGTGTCCTGGCCTGCATACCTCAACGACTACACTGACGTCTTCTCGGAGAAGGGATTCGAGAAGTTGCCTGAACACCGACCATGGGACCACGTCATCGATTTGAAGCCTGACTTCAAGCCCAGCGACTGCAAGATCTACCCGCTCACGCCAACAGAGCAGCAATCGCTCAAGGACTTCCTCGACGAGAACTTGAAGTCTGGTCACATCCAAAGGTCCATATCGCCCATGGCATCACCTTTCTTCTTCATTAAGAAAGCTGACAAATCACTATGCCCGATTCAGGACTACCGTAAGCTCAACGACGGAACGATCAAGAACAAATATCCCCTCCCCCTCATTGATGAGCTTGTCGACAAGGTCAAGAAAGCGAAGTTCATCACAAAGCTTGACCTTCGCTGGGGATACTACAACATCCAGATCCGTGAAGGTGACGAATGGAAGGCAGCGTTCCACACAAATATGGGCCTCTTCGAACCAACAGTCATGTTCTTTGGCCTCTGTAATGCACCGGCAACTTTCCAGGCCTTCGTAAACCACATTTTCAAGGGACTGATCTACGACAACCTGATCATCGTCTACCTCGATGATATCCTAATCCTCTTGCAGACTCTCAAGGAACATATCGAGACATCGAGGCACGTCCTTCAGATCCTGTGAGAAAATGGCCTGTACCTGAAGCCCGAAAAGTGTGAGTTTGACGCCAAGGTTGTAAAGTACCTCAGACACATCATCGGCAACGGTGAGATCAAGGCTGACCCAGCAAAGACAGAGGCGATTGCGGACTGGCCCGTCCCACGAAACGTTAAACAACTACAGCAGTTCCTCGGCATGGGCAACTGGCTGCAACACTTCATCAAGGACTACAGCAAGGTAGTCCACCCGTTAACATTGCTGACAGGCAAGAAGGACTGGGTATGGGAGACCGAACAGCAGGAAGTGTTCGAGGAGCTGAGACGATGTCTCTGCTCACCTCCAGTCCTGGCCATCGCCAACAATGAGGGCCCTTTCCACGTTGAAGCGGACTCATTGAACTTCGCGCTTGGTGGCGTGTTGCTACAGAAACAGGAAGGCAAATGGAGGGTAGTTGCCTACAGGTCGGAGGTGCTCCTGCCGGTGGAACGAAACTATGAGATCTACAATAAGGAGATGCTCACAATCGTTTCGGCACTCAAGGAGTGGAGGCAGTACCTCCTCGGCGCCCATCACACTATCAAGATCTGGTCCGATCATGCCAACCTCACCTACTTCAAGTCGGCGCAGAAGCTGAGCTATCACCAAGCTCGCTGGCAAACTGAACTTGAAGAATTCGACTTCCACCTTAAACATAAGTCGGGGAAGACGATGGGCAAGGCGGATCTGCTGTCATGCAAAGCGGGCTATGATGAGGGCAAGGATGACAATGACGGCATCGTGTTCATCAAGGAAAAGTGGTTGAATTGTGGGATGGTCAGAACGTCGCGTGATGAGGTGTTTGACAGAGTGGGTAAAGCGCAGAGGGCGCAGCGTGAGTCGGAGAGGCCGACAGGTATGACGAAGGTCGACGGGTTGTGGTGGATGAAGAGCAAGGTATACATGCCATCGACGATGAAGGAAGCAGTACTGCGGGAGTGCCACGACTCGGTTCTGGCAGGACACCCAGGGGCATCAAAGATGGTGGAGCTCATTCGTTGGGACTTCTGGTGGGCATCAATGTTCTCGGATGTCTGGGCATACGTTCGAGGTTGTAATCGTTGTCAAAGGACGAAGGCTCTGAGAACGTCAAGGTTGAGACCATTACATCCAAACGCAGTCCCCGAAGGTCCTTGGGAAATTGTCACGGTCGACCTCATCGGAGAACTCCCAGACTCGAAGGGACACAATGCCATCTGTGTCTTTGTGGACAGGTTTTCGAAACAGATGCATGTGATCCCAACGACAACAAAGCTGTCAGCAGAAGGCATGGCTCAGTTATACTGCGACCACATCTTCCGCCTCCACGGCCTACCAAAAAAGATCATCCACAACCGAGGCACACAGTTTGATGCATCAATGATGAAGGAGCTGTACAAACTCCTACGCATTGAAGGCAACCCATCGACGGCGTACCACCCACAGATGGACGGTCAAACGGAATGCGTCAACCAAGAGCTCGAACAATATCTCCAGCTCTTCATTGACCATCGGCAATTGGACTGGAAAGACTGGCTCCCCCTTGCAGAGTTCGCTTACAATAATCGCGAACACTCAGCAATGAAGATGTCCCCTTTCTACGCAAACACAGGACGTCACCCTATGAGTTTCGACCCTGTACGAACCTCCTCTGCCAACATGTCAGCAGAAGAATTTGCGAAGCACATTAAGGAAACTCATCGCATTGCAAAGGACAATCTGGTCAAGGTGGTGGAGGACATGAAGCGTTACCACAACTGAATGGCAGGAGCATTGGTAGAATACAAGGCCGGAGACAAGGTCTTCCTCGATGGATGAAATATCAGCACAGACTCACCGACGAAGAAACTTGCTGACAAGTGGTATGGCCCCTTTGACATCATCGACAAAGTGGGAGCAAGCGCTTATAAACTCAAGCTCCCAAATCGATGGAAAAAGGTCCACCCCGTATTCAACGAGGCTTTGTTGAAACTGGCCGTCGAACCATCCTTCAAGAGCCAAAAACAGCCGCCGCCGCCGCCGCCAGACATCGTCGAGAACGAAGAGGAGTACGAGGTTGAGGAAGTCATAGACTCATGTCTGCACTGAGGAAAATTACAGTACCTCGTAAAGTGGGTTGGATACAACAAATCGACTTGGCAGCCTGAGACAGACTTTGGCGAGAACACAAAAGAGGTGATCGCTGAGTTTTATCTCAAACACCCCAGTGCCCTACACAAACTTGATATCCCTCGCTCACGACTCCGTCCACTCTTCGTCAACACCAAACCAGACGACTGTGATCTTGGTTGGTCAGGACGCCCAACCTTGAGGGGGGGATAATGTCAGAACTCGAACTTTCCCTTTTCTTTTATTTTCCCTTTTACCATTTCCTTTCTTTGAATTGCCCTTTTTCATTATATTTAATCATCTTTCAAATCATTTCCCATGATTCCTTCACATGACCGTCATTCATTCCATTCCGTCCGCCCATGTGACATTAGGTAATATAGTCTCATGGTCGTTGCTATATAAGGTCTCAGGAATTGCATGAACTCCTTGTTCTGCTTTTCCTCTTACCTCTGTGACGACCTAGGTGAGACTCGTCCCCCTTGTATTAGTTTAGTCTTGTATTAATCCTCTTACCTCCGTGATGACCTAGCCTGAGTACAGCATGTCCCGAGTTCCCACTCGAGTATAGCACATCCCAGATGACAGTCAGCCGAGGCCTGCCCAGTCCGAGTCATCTCCTGGACTCCCGCCTAACAGTGTTGTGTCAATGTTAACATCAACATGGGCCACGGATTTTCATTGTTGCTGTTACCAGTTTTGGACTTATGTTCTTGTATACCCACAAAAAAAGGAGAACTTGTAGCACAGACCAAGGTTCTGGATGTGCACATCGGCAGGATTCTGGAAGTAGCAGGTCTGCCCTGACAGAGAGATGGGGGCCCAAAGAAGGTCACAGTCTGCGTTCCAGGGAATAAGAGACACTGTTGGGAAGAGCTCGCCTCTAATGTGATGAAAGTCGAGCTGAAATAGGTTGTATGGTTTCACGGATCATAGTGAGTTGCACCTTTCATTCTACTCTTGCCCGGAATTCTCATACGAACTCATGAATTAGGATGACAACAGCATTCCTCCATTCTCCAAATATCATTGCATTTTCATGGACTTTGTAGATGCATAATTTATTGTTTATGTATATAAGGCTTGTGGCCCAGCCGTGTGGCCTGATAGAGATAAAGACAATGTTGTGCTTTGTTATACAAAAGGTATATATACTGACCACCTCAGTTCTTCCTCAATGATTACTTTCGGCCATGGCTCACAAGACCTCCATCCTAACTAAAGCGAATGAATACTATGTAAGGAGCCACAACAGTGACAGCAGTGATACCAGCGACAGTGATGAAGATGTCGAAGGGATCAACATTTCCGGAGTTGAATCAAGGTCAGCAGGTGGGTGCTTATGACAGGCAAGTTCCTTCTCTGCTCTGGTGAGAACACTGCCTGACTTGTTTGAGACAGAATGGCACACAAGAGCAACTCATGGCTGATGCCATGAACTCGGTCTGAAAACCTACTGAGACAACAGCGGTGAGTGGCCACAAAATGTCATACAATGATAATAACTTACATGTATGTCACAAGCTCCTTGAACTGCAAATTCCCTGCTGGGAAGAAAGTGAAGCACAAGACAGCAAAAGCGAAGTGATCATGGTAAGCATGCAATGTTGTTGTTCAGGTCCTCTTTCTTATATATAATAAGCCGCAATCCACAGAACACCTGCTATCAGGGTTTTCAGAATATAAGAGCAGAATCCAAGACCTTATTATGGACATTGAGTACAATCCGAATGTTGGTAGTTTGTGTGAATGTGGTAGGGAAGGGAAGTTGCACCTATACCGTTGCTTTGACTGTGTGCGAGTTGATGTGGTCTGTGAAATGTGTTTACTGGAGTGTCATGTCTGTTGCCCATTCCATTAGGCAGAGAGATGGACTGGCAAATATTTTGAGTGCATTGATCTCGCTTTCTTGAGTCTCAAGATTCATCTGGGGCATGCCGGCCACAAATGTCCTTCTGCCACTTCTGAGGGATATGACTTTACCATAGGAGATTAAAATGGGATACATAAATGCTGGATTGTATACTGTGCATGTGCAGGAAAGGACGATGTCATTTTACAACTAATAAGATATGGACTCTTTCCCGCATCTGTCAAGTTACCCCAGGTAGCATTCACGTTTAATGCGCTGTGGGATTTTCATACACATACTACTGTCTCGAAGAAGTCTGTGTATGACTATATAATCGGGCTTCGAAAGAAGACCAATAATTTCATTCCTTCAAAGGTTAAGGTATGTTTGATTAATTGAATTTGGTCTTCCTGGAAGTCAAATTCATTCCGATAAATTAGGTCCCTTCCCAGCAGTTTATATGTATTGCGCACTACTGGCAGTTCCTACTTGCTGAGCGGAGGAGTGGTCAGCTTCATAAGGTTGACAATATGTCACTCAGTCAGCCGCGCAGATCGTTTGCGGTTGTCTGTCTGGCTTGTCCTGTTCCCGGTCTCAATACTGAATGGGATCTTAGTCCGCAGTAAGCTTTCCGAACATGTACTACACTCTATTTCTGATCATTATAATGAAAGCTACAAGAATCAAAAGAACATATCAGTCAATGCGAACTTCCACCTCATTGGCTTGAACAAAAAGAATAATCTTCACAAGAAGGCATTGTGGAGTGGACAGGGATATGTTAGAAAGCAAGAAGATCTAGATATGCATATAAAGAAATATGGCAAACTCAAGGAGGAGGTATGTGAGCCACACAAATAATCATAATCTAATTCTGACTGCGCTTGAAGAAATCTATATGTTCTAGATTTCACGTGATTGACAATTCAAACATGTTGAAACATCGTGGCCAGAATGCCAGTGGCCTTGTTATGGTTTTGTGCAAGCACAGTCTTGGGGAGCCAGAGGGAGCAGTTAATCTACAGTATGGCGAAAGGTAAGTATATATCCGCTGATAGTCTTGCTCATAATTGAACTCTCATGCTGTATTCGTAGGCACATCAATTTTGATTATGCCCTGGTGGGTGCCCTAAAAGGCAAGGAATTGATCCAACGACTCATTCTATCATACAATATAGGCTGCCAGTACTCCGTAAAACTCATAGAGAGGTTTGAGAAGTGCTTTCCCGAGTCTGTTGACATGATTCGTGACATGAAGATTCTTGTCGGCAAATTGCATCTCTTTGGTCATATCGAATCATGTCAATATGGATTTTCTTTTAATTATACAGATGGTGTCGGGTGTACTGACGGAGAAGAAGTTGAGTGCTGGTGGTCAGAAGCAAATCTGGTTGCCAGAAGTACTAAGCAGATGGGACCTGGACATCGATGCGATACCCTTGACGATAGCATCGGAGCATGGAACTGGTCCAAGATTGAATCGTTGGGTATGCCTTAAATAACATCTCTCTCTATTAAGACAGGAGATACTAATTTACATCATAGCACGAATTCTTGCTAGATGCTATAAAATTGTGCAGGAAACCTTTGATAAAGCAAAAATCAGTTTCAAGTCCTCAGATTCAAGCATGCGGCATATATATGGTGAGAGACTCATTAAGCAGTGGGAGGGAATGGACACACAGCCATACAAGGACTCAAAAAGTGAATGGGTTAGTGTCTATCAACCCAATCTCACTTGTAAGTTACATTAGTTGTTCCGGTCGTTGGAACCTGCACTTGTGCTTCACAAATCCATTTTACTGAATCTTTGCCATTTCCTAGATCCTTCCTGAGCAAAGGCACTTGAGAATGAGGCGCTGAAATGTGGGGATGGACTTCATCTGAAAGCAAGAGGAAAAACTGCTATATTCATAAGTACTGGAATCTCAATTCAGTTTCGTCAGTCAGTCTGTCGCTCATATGATTTTCAATAATATAACTAAAATTTTATGTACAGGCGAGACTTGAAGTCCAAGAGTGGACTTCAGTCCTTAAAATCTGCTCGCATTGCATTAGAACGTGAAGTGAAGAAATGGCGCTCCCAGCAAGCATTATTCATGCCAAGTGTGCAGGAGATCATTGACAAGCACAAGGGTGACATCAAAGACGAGAATCTGTGGCTCCTGTCTTCCTTTACCAAGGATGAATGTGCATTCCATCATCTTGAAGAACTTGCTGATATTGAGTACAAACTGTGGGAAGGTGAAGCATATGATGATCTTGAAGGTCTAAAGGCTGCTCTTCAGGAACGTAGCTACTTAGAAAGCCAGCAAAATAAATATGAATTTGGAAAGCAAGACAAGACTAGGACTGTGAGAGCGTGAAAGCAGGCAGACAACAGGAAGTGGAAATGGGCTAATGAATATCAGACTACGCGTGCTGCACTTGTCGCTCTGGGTATGGATGAAGCGGACACTACCCTACGTCCATTGAAAGAAGAGGATATGTATCACCCTTCAATCACTGAACCTCATGAACTTGGGTCGGGGGGGAAGACTGACGGATGAGTATGGAAAATGGGTCGCAAGGAAAGGGACTCTCAGGAATGGGTGAAAGAAGGTACATCCACACTTCTCATAAACCTCACGAGCTGATGCTTTTGTAGAGGATCGTGTACTTTGGTTCCGCTCACGTGCTTCTCAGGATCACTGGCACATCAGGAAAATGGCAAACACTATACACTGTTATATGCTACTATATAGCATTTATAGTAGTCCATAGTTGTTTAGTAGTTAATGGTAACCCCCCCTCTATATAGTAACCCCCCTCTATATAGGACTGTATAGTACCATAGTACCATAGCTGTGTGTTACATAGCACAGAATAGGCCATAGAGGGATATCCCATAGCATGGATAGACCATAGTGGTATAGTATTATAGTACTGAATAGCACATAGATTCAAATAGGCCATAATTTCTTAGAGACATATAGCTGCCTATATTGACACAAAGGAGTCTATAGCCAGGTGACTAGGCAGTATCATACTTCCTAGGGTATCTCAGGACCTCATACTTTTGTTCAGATAGCAGGCAGATTGCAAAAATCATATATTATAATATGCAAAATACATTGGATCTACTATCCTACTGGTGTAGCCATACACTTCTGACCACCGGCTCATCTCCCTGACTTCCTCGTCAGACTTGCTCCATGATGATGCATGTTAGATACCCACATGTGTCTGCTATGTTCTTTGATGTCCGACTTCACCTGCTTCCTCTTTGCACCACAGAAGGACTGCGACACATTTGCTGTGAAGTGTCAGCACGACATCGTCCCATTTGGTCATGACGTGCAGGCGAGACATGTACAGTGCTTTTGCGCACTTGAACATCTCTGGTTGGATAGTCTCGAGAAGTGCAGGTATGGCAATCTCCAGTTCTACAAGTGCTAGTAGCACTTGAACGCCTCGATCACGTCACACAGAAAGTGTTTGCTTCTTCTGGATATCGACCGGACCGAGTTTGAGGCAAAGTAGCACATTCTGGACAAAAAGCCATTTGTAAGATTACAGGCAAACCGGGGAGCAAGAGATAATATGTTTACACCTTCTGTTCCCAGTCATTGAACTTGTAGCCAGGAGTGTAGCCATCCTGTACATCCACCTTCGTGTGGATACCAGCTCTCCTGAGTGTCTTCGCAAGCTCCTCACAGCGGTCGTATAATTCCTGCTTATTAGTACGCATGGTGATACCACAGGGGACAATTGCTTGGACGCTCACAATGCGTGATGGGAGAACAAGACCCTGGTAGTTGCCACGAATCATGACCATGACTCTGATCGTGCACGTGCTTAGGCCCCATGAGTTCTGCCACACAAATAATTTGCCACCGTTCGGACCTGTACATTGCAGATCGTCCGGGTCTTCAACCATAATTTTAAACATCTCTGGCCATGAAAAGTTTTGGCCAAGGCAATGCAACGGATGCCACGACTGGTTGTCGGAATGAAGCCTTCCATGGTCATTGTGTACAGTCCACCGGTGAACTTCTCCTTCTCAGACTTGATGCCAGGGATGGCAGGTATGGCGAGCAGCTCCTTGTACACGTGCCGATTCAAGCCAAGAATTTCCTGTACTTCAGTGTCGGCCTCTTTCTTCGTGAGATGTGCAGTATGGCCTTCCTGCCATAGGAATTAGTGTGTACAGAGGAACGGCTGGGGGCTCTTGAATTCCCAGTGCACAACGCTGTTCACTGGTTGAGCTTGAGGGGGTAGATCACGATAGCTCTTGATCTATTTGGCGTAGTAGAGATAAATGGCCATTTTTAAGTGGACATGCAATACATACGTGGACTCCTTGTGTTTCATCCGTGCAAGCTCCTGCCTTGCATTTAGGCTCAAGCTGACATATGGGTCAGGCATGCCTCCACCAATCTTAGTACCTTTCAGGCCGTGCATGGAGTGAATCGTGACCTGCAGCATGCCGATAGCAGTGTCAATTGGTGCGCCCAAGAGGAGCTGCTCAAGATTGAGGGTGAAGACTGGCACAAGGAGGGTCAGTGTGTGGTGACAGTGCGGAGTCCAAGACGAGCTCACCATTTGGGTCATACATCATTGATCCGAGGATAGAGTGAACCATGTCTCGGATGAAGGCAGACAGACCAGGAATCTAAACTACCGTGTCAATGGAATTGTCAATTCAATCAATAGATCATACCCACAAAGCCGACGTCCGGTGGTGCGTCCGTGCCTCAACCATTCCAAGTCCGTGCCACTTCCTATACTTCAACCATATGTCATCCTCTGCCAGTACTTGACAATCGGTGCCAGTCGTATCATTCTTCCCCTCTATCTGCACTATCTCATGGTTGATCACCCTCACAACACCTTCCACATCCTTCAGGATCTCGTACTCAAGCTTTTTCCATGAGTCATCCACCCATGCATCCTTGATCACCGCATCTTGCCCATCAAGCGTCCACACACCAACTTCTCAATGTAAAGCGGCTCTTCGCATTTGTGGCGCACACCGTTCAGCCAAATATGATAGCCACCCTCCTCCGACTTCTCGATCGTTGGATGTATCCCAAATGAATCTCGTCGACAAAGAGTATTCCACAGACGATGCGAACGAGTTTTTCAGGTTCTTGATTGATGTCGAAGCCCTCCGAACAAAGCACGCCGCTTTGGTCAAAGACGAAGAAAAACATTGTCGAGAACTGGAGAACGGCACCTAGGACAAATCGTCAGTTGTGCTGCATGGCGAAGACCATGCGAACACAGTTGAGAAGTTCCAGATACGCATCCCTCAATGCTTGAGTGGAAGCAGCGAGTTTTAATTCGAGCAGTGCACGGACGTCACACCAAGCGGCGTCTTCTGATTCAGCCTTGTCCTTGTCGAGCCCAACGCAATCAGGTTTCCAGATGCAGTCGACGGGAGCATCCGCAGGGGCGCGATCCCTGAAGCAAGCAGAGAATACGCGTGATTTAGGTGTAGTCCCGTCAATGCCATACTCCGAGCGAACGGTGTCTGCTATTTTGTTGAGAAAATCGGCAACCTGCTCCTCATCCAACTTCCGTCGAACAGGCTTCCCATCCACATCCATCTTCGACTCCGAAGCCTCCAATTCACTTTCAAATTCCTTCTTACTTGTCCGCCATTTCTCCCAGCATTTTTTTCTGTAGTCGGACGGATTGCTATGGGCTCCTCAAGCTCGTAGCTCCCTCTGAAGACGCATGTCATATCGACCTTGATCAGCGCCTATAATACTTGTCAGCACAAAGTGAGGGATTACAGAACAATCAACACACGTTCGTATACCAACCCGGAAAGTCAACCACTTTCTTCACGCCAACAGCAATCTTCACCGCGCCACCGATCCTCGCTTTTCGTTGCCTTTTCTTGGGCAGCAATTGCAGACGTGGGTGCAGCAGGCGCCGCAGCATCGATCTTGAGTTCCACAAAATCTACCTAGTGAAGCTTGGTCTCCCCGGTTTTGAGAGCACGCAAGTATGAAGCAATGTCAGCACGACATCGTCCCATTTGGTCACGACAAGCAGGCGAGACATGTACAGTGCCTTCGCGTGCTCGAACATCTCCTGTCTGATAGTCTTGAGAAGTGCAGGTACGGCAGTCTCCTGTTCTGCGAGTGCTATTGGCGCCTTCAAGCCCATATCACGTTGCACAGAAAGTGTTTGCTTCATCTGGATGTCAACCAGACCGAGTTCAAGGCGAAGAGGCACACCCTAGACAAAGAGCCATTTAAAAGACCACAGGCAAACTGAGAAATAAGGAATAATTGTATCTTCACACCTTCTGTTCCCAGTCGTTGAACTTGTAGCCAGGAGTGTAGCCGTCGAGTACATCCGCCTTCGCGCGGATACCGGCTCTCCTGAGCATCTTCGCGAGCTCCTCACAGCGGTCGTATAGCTCCTGCTTGTTAGTCCGCATGGTGATACCGCAGGGGACAACGATTGCTTGGACGCAAGCGACGCTGATGGGAGAACAAGACCCTGGTAGTCGCCGCGAATCATGACCATGAATCCGATCGTGCGCGTGCTAAGGCCCCACGAGTTCTACCACACGAATATTTTGCCACCATTCGTACCCATACCCTGCAGATTGTCCGGGTCTTCAACCACGATGTTGAACATCTCTGGCTGCGAGAAGTCTTGTTCAAGGCAATGCGACGTCGCAGCTTGGATGCCACGGCCGGTCGTCAGAATGAAGCCTTCCACAGTCGTCGTGTGAAGACCACCGGAAAACTTCTCCTTCTCGGACTTGACGCCTGGGATGACGGGTACGGCGAGCAGCTCCTCGTACACGCGACGATATAAGTCGATAATCTCCCATACTTCAGTGTCGGCCTCCTTCGTGAGATGCGCAGTGTGGCCCTGCCATAGGAATTCGCACGTACGGAGGAACAGGCTGGGGGCCCTTGAACTTCCGGCACACAACACTGATCCACTGGTTGAGCTTGAGGGGTAGATCGCGATAGCTCTTGATCCATTTAGCGTGGTAGGGATACATGGCCGCTTCTGTAGTCGGACGGATTGCTATGGGCTCCTCAAGCTCGGAGCTCCCTCTGAAGATGCATGTCATATCGACCTTGATCAGCGCCTATAATACTTGTCAGCACAAAGTGAGGGATTACAGAACAATCAACACATGTTCGTATACCAACCCGGAAAGTTGACCTCTTTCTTCACACCAATAACAATCTTCACCGCGCCGTCGATTCTCCCTTCCTCCTTTGTTGCCTTTTTGTGGGCAGCAATTGCAGACGTGGGCGCAGCAGGCACCACAGCATCGGTCTTGAGTTCCACAAAATCTACCTCGTTAAGCTCGGTCTCCCCGGTTTTGAGAGCACGCAAGTATGAAGCGATGTCGATTCCAGAGAAGAAGACAGTAGAATGGGAGGCGAGCGTGTGTATGGTGAAGGGGGAAGTCGACGCCGCGAGTGATGCATCAAGGACCATGACAACCTTCGGGAACGTGTCATGTCAGGTGCTAATAGTTAAACTGGATGAACTTGATCAAAGTGTGTGGACAGATAAAGAGACTGTGCTCACGGGGGTCCTTATCCAACACGAAGGATTCTTTTAGCAGGTCCGGCGATGCGAGACACAACTCCTTCAAATCCAGCTTTTGCCTAGCATGCCTGAGTTAGTCTCTGTCTCTTCACGTGCGAAGATGCAAACAGGAGCTACCATGGCAAATTTTGCGGTCTTCGGCTTGAAGGCGAGCGTTCTAATAAGTTGAAAGTTGGACAGCACGCTGCTGCAAGCAATGGTGAAGTTTACAAGTTGAAGTTGAAGTTGAAGTTGCGTCAAAATCAACATGCACGTGACTGAATTCCCACGCTTTTGCTGGATGGTACCCATCCACGAGCAAGAGTGTGGGAAATTGGACTTGGTGAATTTTGACGCGTCTCACTGACTCTCAGATCCTTACTCACCACCTTCTACTTTTACCTGCTCAACAACCCCTTCACCCCAAAGTACTTTTTCAAAAACTAGTGTGCCAAAGTTGGATGCTGTAGCAATGCACAGACCATTCCTGGAGAACACAGTGCCTACTTTGACTTGAAGGCACTCTTTTATCAGCATGCAGAGGTTTGGGAGGAGAACAGCAAGATCTTCATCAAGGACATCAAAAGCTCAAACAGCACTTTTATAAATGGTGTCTGACTCTCTACAGAAGGTGTAGAATTAGACCCCTATGACATTGTGGTGCATTTGTTGCATCTTTGCTGTGTACATGGTAAAGTTTATAATGAGAGGTTACCAGTTCCACCAATGCCAGAGTCCTCTGTACATATTGATAAATCAGCACACTCAGTGAGGAAAGGTTTTTAGCAGGTATGTTCTGTCTGTTCTGTCTGT
>NBAY01000128.1:0-69105 GCA_002794775.1 Porodaedalea pini | reverse complement strand
AGTGTGTTTACGTGCAGAAGCAAGCGGAGAAGGGGAATGAGTTGGTGGAGGTACAGGAGGGTCTGTGCATGTCCAGAAAGATCAACGCAAACAGTTGCAATCCCACACACAGAAATGTGTCTTCCTTGGCTACCCTGCAAATTACAAAGGATGGCTATTCTGGAACCCTGTTACACGCAAGGAGATCATTAGTGACTCTGCTCAGTTTGATGAATGTGTGTTTCCAGGCAATTCTAGGACTCCTGTTGATTTGCGGGTACAATCTCCTCCAGAGGCAAAAGATCTGCCAGAACAGGTGGGAGTAGAAAGTGATGATGATGATGATGTTCTGCCATCTCCTCCACCTCCTGTTCGTCCAGTGGACCCTCCTGTACCTCCACCAACTCATTCCCCTTCTTCGCTTGCTTCTGCACGTAAACACACTGTGTCTCCTCCACCTTCTCAGACTCCTCCTGCTAAGAAAGCAAGGAGTGAGCACCCTAATCAGACTCAAACTCCGTCATTCTGTCCCATGCACCAGTGGTAGTGTGTGGTTTTGGCCTCCTTGCTTTCTTAGCAGGAGGAGTCTGAGAAGGTGGAGGAGACACAGTGTGTTTACGTGCAGAAGTGAGTGGAGAAGGGGAACGAGTTAGTGGAGGTACAGGAGGGTCCGCTGGATGAACAGGAGGTGGAGGAGATGGCAGAACATCATCATCATCATCACTCTCTACTCCCACCTGTTCTGGCAGATCTTTTGCCTCTGGAGGAGATTGTACCCGCAAATCAATAGGAGTCCTAGAATTGCCTGGAAACACATGTTCATCAAACTGAGCAGAGTCACTAATGATCTCCTTGCATGTAACAGGATTCCAGAATAGCCATCCTTTGTAATTTGCAGGGTAGCCAAGAAAGACACATTTCTGTGTGTGGGATTGCAACTGTTTGCATTGATCTTTCTGAACGTGCACATATGAAGTGCATCCAAAAACGTGAAAATGAGAAACATCTAGTTTAGACTTGTACCAGAGTTGATAGGGTGTGTTGTCATTCACCGCAGATGTAGGAGAGCGATTATGGACATGAACAAAAGCAGCAACTGCATCCCACCAGAAAGTAGCAGGTAAGTGTGCTTCATTCAGCATAGTGGTGATGCCCTCAGCTAACGTCCTGTTTGCGCGTTCAGCAACACCGTTTTGGTGGGGTTCATTTCTGACAGTGTGCTGGTGATGAATGCCTTCATTTTCGCAGAGTTGATCCCATTCCTTTGGCATGTATTCTCCTCCCTTATCATCACGAGTGGCCTTAATCTTCAAATCTAACTGATTCTCTGCATATGCCTTAAAATGCTTAAAAGCACTAAAAGCGTCACTCTTCTTCTTCAAAGGCAAAACTGCCCAGAAGCAACTGAAATCATCAATGAAGGTGATCCAGTACTTGTAACCATTCCTTGACTGAATGGGAAGAGGACCATGCACATCTGAGTGAACCAATTGAAGAAGACTTGATGCATGATGCGATGCAAGTTTTGAGACATTAGAACGATGCTGTTTGCCTGCAATGCAAGGCTCACAGATTGGATCTGGCAAGTCCTTTGACTTAATCACCATTCCCTCAACTAAATGCTCATTGAGCAGTTTCTTCACATCACTATGGTGTAGGTGTGCAAAACGTCGATGCCACAGAGTCAAATCAAGTGGACAAGTGCTTGTAAGTGCAGAGAATGCACTCATGGGTACGACTTGGCCATTGAGTGATGCAGCATTGTTGGGAGTGACATTTGCAGTGAAGAGGAGAGTGCCATTTCAATTGAATAGAATCTTATCATGCTGAATGGTGACAATATACGATTTGGCACGAGTTAAATACAGGACTGAGAGGAGATTTTTTCGCAAATCAGGGACATGAAGTACACGCTCAAATTCAAGTAAGTGTCCATCTTTGCCATTGATTACTGGTTGAAATCGCACTGTGCCCACTCCAACAGAATAGATGATTTTGTTGTTTGCAAGGCGTATAGGGGTGCAATTTGGTGAATATTTGTGAAACCAGTGTCGGTGGGGTGTCATGTGGCAAGTGGCACCTGTATCAACAATCCAATCAGTTCCTGCATCGAGAATGAGGGGTGTATGGGGGTTGGTGAAGTCTGGGGTACTTGCATTTCCAGCAAATTCAGCAGATTGGACAGACTCGGAGTCGTCCTGCTGAGCAGATTGTGCTTTCTCCTTAGTCTTCCCTTTCTTATCCTTCCTCTTGGCCCTAATTGCATCAATTGCATCACGTCTCTTGAAGCACTTCGACTCTGGATGACCTTTAATGCCGCAAAATTCACAGACAACAGGCTGAGACGATGAGGAAGGCTTAGAGGGAGCAGAGGACGCTTTCAGGGCCATGGACTGATCACTAGCATGCAATTGACGGTTCATTTGCTCCTGCATAAATGCTTCCTTAAGCGTCTTTAACTTGAAATCTGTCAGGAGCAAGAGTGCAGAGCGGAAGGATGAGTACTCTTCAGGCAGGGAGCGAACCAGGGCAACACATGCAAGCTCATCCTCAAACTCTTCGAGTTTGAGAGTGCTAGTGCACGTATTTCTGATGTTATGAAGTCCATGCTCAACTCTGCTGACTAGTGCGGTCAAAGACTCATCCTCCTTCTTGCTGATACCGAAAAACTCATCATAGGCAATAAAATGTGCAGCTGGGTTGTCCTGCTTGTGCAGTTTCTCGAGCGCTTTCCACATCTCTACAGGGTCACCCATATGTGATTGTACCAAGATCTGCATGCTGTTTTCGAGTTTCTGGTAGATAAGGCTGGCTGCTTGCTCAGCCCTTTCTTCCCAGAGTTCGACTTTATCAGGAGGAGAAGATGGCTTCGACTCCTTGCCTGAAATGAGGTGCCAAAGCTTCTTGTACTGAAGGGCAGCCTGCATGTCGAATTTCCAAGTAGGATAGTTGCCTTCACCCAACTTGTTAAATGAAGACAGTGAGTCGGCAGGGGCAGATTTGGACATGACGTTTCACAGGTAGGTAGGGGACGATGGGTATGATGTGTGTGTGATGTTTGGGAGGAATTGGATGTGTGAGTGGGGCACAGTGAAGGAAAGTGTGTACAGACCACAATGACACGATTACAGATGACAGTTCAATGCAAGCCAATGAAGGTTACCAGACACTCAAAACGTCGAAGTATACACAGAGTCGCCGCAAGACAGTGCTGGTCTGTTGGTCTGCTAAGACCTCGCAGGCACCGCTGACTGAGAGAGGCTCTAGGCTTAAGTGACACTCAAAAGAGCGTCACAATCAGCGAACTAAGGCTGAGCAGTCGAGCTTCACAGACGATAGGCTAGTCTGATCCAACAACAACAGAATGGGGTGAAATGGGCCTTAATCAACTCACACCAGAGCTGGTAACCGTGCAAAATGGGACACTGAGGGAGAACGAGTGGTGCGATTGGAATGCAAATCAACACACACTGAGGAGGCGTGAACACGAGCACGCAGACGAAGTTTTGAGAGAATCGGACCAAGGGTTCCGCAGAAAATGCGATAACCACGCGATGCAGCAAAGTGCAGAGTGTAATAAGAGTGGTTGCTCAGTAAAACGTTGCAGCACACTCAAATCGAGTCGAATATTGATGTAAGTTGGCACAAACGTAGATCACACGTAACCCCAACAATGTGCCAAGGTATAGTGCGAACAGTCAAGCCAATATCGAGTGATGGGTGATAGAGAGGTTTTGGATGCAGGTGGTGAATGAATGCAGTGTAGTGCAATGGGAAGTGGATGTGGTGGCACGAAACTTGGCAGAGATGTGGCAGACACACCGATTTTCCAATCAACAAAGATCCAGCTCAATCTAACCACCAGGAACGTTGCAATCGGCGAAACACTGTGTGTAGGGTGTGCAGATCAGGTCCGATCAGTCTATAATTGAAGCAGGGGGTGCTTCTCGAAGTCCAGAACCAGTGTGCGAAGTTAGAGCGCAAGGCTCATAACCTATTAGCAGCAGTGAACCAAAAGGGGTCACACTTCACACCTGAGTCCAATGGATGAGTGCAACAGATAGGGACACTCATACATTGTCTCAGCCGCTTTGAAGCTAATATTACATAAGACAAAAATCACGTGATGTTCGCACATGTGCGAACAGAGGCATGGGAATAAATCAAGAAAAGCATGGAAAACATAAAATAAGTGTCAGAATCACACTTCCAACAACAAGCGTGGACACTGAACCTCCTCCCCTTCTGGTGTACAAGTGGTGCCAGGATATCAATAACTTGATGGACATATCTAGGAGACAAGCAATGGTGAATGCGTAGTGATGATGGAGACCGTACTTTTGAAGGTCTATGAAAAGGTTGAACTGCAACGTGCAAGTGAAATGGTGGGTCCCTCACAACTGGCCACAGGATTGCCATATGCGCCTGATGAAGCACGATGTCAATCTAGGTCGAGCTGTGTTCTGGAACGTGAAGCAGAGCCTGCCTCGTTCTTTGATGACAATTGAATGAGAGGACACGTTTGTTAGTGTCTACTCTAAAAACAACCCTCAGCTACTCTTCTCGATGAGCAGCTTTAAGGTGCGCATTCTGCTGAAGATCTGAACGATGAGTGGAGAGCAGTTGTCACTCAAGGACAGGGTGTGGAACTTGACCAACGAGCAGTCGAAGGAGCGTACTGCACAAGCCTTCCTCCATGTCTCCGACGAAGGTAAGAATATTAGAGCTTCCATGGAATATGTAACGCTGAAGAATTTCATAAGTGTTCAACAGTTTAACAATCGTATCTGCCAGGTCCTCATAAGTTCAGGCTCTACCACCTTTTCCAAGATTGTCAACAAATGGAACACTGCGATTATTGGTCTGATGACTTACTATCGAGAGGCCGTCATCCACACAGACGAGCTGCTTGATGCTTTGGTGAAGGCTGAGAACAAAATTCAGATTCTGCAGCATCAACGGCGAACATGACGCCCACTACATGTTAGCAGCAGTGAACCAAAAGGGTCACACTTTACACCTGAGTCCAATGGATGAGTGCAACAGATAGGGACACTCATACATGGACTCAGCCACTTTGAAGGTAATATTATATAATACAAGAAGTCATGTGATGCTCACGGATGGGCACCCATCTGTGAGCAAGAGTGTGGGAACACAAAAATCACGTGATGCTTGCAGATGGGCACCCATCCACGAGCAAGAGCGTGGAAACAAAATAATTAAAGTAAACAAAATACAGAATAAGTGTCAGGATCATACTTCCAATACTCCCACCTGATCTGACACATCTGTAAGTCATTTAAGACCTAACATCCCACACATTTCTTCCACCTTCAACCGCCCAAGGGCTTTGGTCATGATATCAGCAGGCATAGACTTGGTGGGCAAGTACCTCACATCTACATAGCCTGCTTCAACCACATCCCTCAACCAGTAATGATGCAGTCTAGGTGTTTCATGCGCCCATAGTATTCAGGATTTCTGGCAACTGCTAATGCAGACTGGTTGTCAACATAGAGAACAGATGGGGTATCAAACTGATATCCAAACTCAGTGAGCAAGTTGTGCAACTACATGATCTCTTGTCCTGACTGTACAGCAGAAATGTATTCTGCCTCAGTAGTAGAGAGAGTCACAATAGTTTGCAATCGACTTGCCCAACTGATTGCACCAGTTCCCATTTTGACCACCATGCCGCTTGTAGAGCGCCTATCATCCTCATCACCACCATGGTCTGCATCAGAGAATGTGGTGAACAGCTCAGCTGAGTTGAGGTCAGATGCATAAGTCAACTTGTAGTCTTTGGTACCTTGAAGGTAACGACACAGGTGCTTTGCAGCCTTCCAGTGAGCCATGCCAGGATTAGCACTAAAACGTGCCAGAACTCCCACTGCATAAGCAATGTCTGGGCATGTAGTCACAGCAAGATACATGAGAGCGCCCACCAACTGCTTATAAGGAACAGTCTTCATGAAGGCAGTCTCTTCATCATTCTTGGGAGCCATGGACTTGCTAAGCTTATGACCTTCAGGTAATGGGGTTGTCACAGTGCTACAATTGCCAAGTTCAAAACGCTCAAGTATGTCAATGATATACTGGCGCTGAGATATGGACAATGAGCGCTGAGAGCAATCATGCTCAATGTGAACTCCTAAGAGAAATGAAGTTGGTCCAAGGTCATGTAGCTTGAAGTGCTTCTCCAGCTCACTCTTCACAAACTGGTACTGCTCCTTTGACTTTGCAGCAATGGTCATGTCATCAACATAGACAGGAATGATAATGCATACATCCTCTCTGCGATAGACCCATATGCTGTTGTCACAGCACACCAGTTGGAAGCCCATACCCTTCAATACTGAATCGAGTTTCTTGTGCCACTGGCATCCAGCCTGTTTCAGTCCATAGATAGACTTCACTAGCTTAAGAACAAATCCAGCACCATAATACTCCTCAAACCCTTCAGGCTGGTCCATGTAGACATCATGATCCATCTCACCATTGAGAAAAGTGGTGGAGATGTCCACACTATAAAGCTCAAGGTCCTCAAGTGCAGCTATAGCCAGAATTGCACGCAGTGCTGCCCACTTTGCAGTTGGTGCAAACACTTGTGAAAACTCCAATCCTGGGCGCTGTGAGTATCCCTTTGCAACTAGTCTTGCCTTGTACCTATCCACAGAGCCATCTGCCTTGCGCTTGAGCTTGAACACCCAGCGGCAACCAATAGTCTTACGACCAGTTGGAAGTCTGACAGGCTGGAAAGTGCCATTCTCAATCAGACTGATGAACTCTTCCATTGCAGCCTGTTCCCAAAGATGGGCATCAGGGCACCCCTTGATATCCTTCCACTGATAGGGCTCTGGACCATATTGCTTGTGCACTTCTGCAGAGAATACACGCTCAAGACGATTTGTAGACTTAAAGACGTAGTCAAATGCATCATCAAAAGCAATGTACTTATCTTCAAGACCTGCATTTTCACCAAAGTCCATGAGCCCAGTGAACATGAGCGCTTCTGCTTGCATTTCCTCTTCAGACATGACATCAAGTTCATCATGCTGTTCAGCATCCTCCATGTGCACATCCACTTCTGGCTGATGCACAACTTCAGGCTCTGATATGGGAACAGGATCAGGTCTAGGAATGCGTCAACCTGGATAATCCATAAGTGGATTGATCATTCTGTCTCATGCACCAGTGGTAGTGTGTGGTTTTGGCCTGGGAGGAGGAGCTGGTGGCGGAGTTTGAGTCTGATTAGGTTGCTCACTCCTTGGTTTCTTAGCAGGAGGAGTCTAAGAAGGTGGAGGAGATGCAGTGTGTTTATGTGCAGAAGTGAGTGGAGAAGGGGAACGAGTTAGTGGAGGTACAGGAGGGTCCGCTGGATGAACAGGAGGTGGAGGAGATATTAGCAGCAGTGAACCAAAAGGGGTCACACTTCACACCTGAGTCCAATGGATGAGTGCAACAGATAGATATATATTAATATACAAGTGCATACCTGAGTCCAATGGATGAGTGCAACAGATAGGGACACTCATACATTGTCTCAGCCGCTTTGAAGCTAATATTACATAAGACAAAAATCACGTGATGTTCGCACATGCGCGCGCATGTGCGAACAGAGGCGTGGGAATAAATCAAGAAAAGCATGGAAAACATAAAATAAGTGTCAGAATCACACTTCCAACACTCCCACCTGATCTGACACATCTGTAAGTCACCTAAGACCTAACATCCCACACATCTCTCCCACTTTCAAGCGCCCAAGGGCTTTGGTCATGATATCAGCTGGCATAGACTTAGTGGGCAAGTACCTCACATCCACATAGCCTGCTTCAACCACATCTCTCAGCCAGTAATGACGCAAATCCAGGTGTTTCATGCGCCCATGATGTTCAGGATTTCTGGCAACTGCTAATGCAGACTGGTTGTCAACATAGAGAACAGATGGGGCATCAAAATGATACCCAAACTCAGTGAGCAAGTTGCGCAACCATATGATCTCTTGTCCTGATTGTACAGCAGCAATGTATTCTGCCTCAGTAGTAGAGAGAGTCACAATGGTTTGCAACCGACTTGCCCAACTGATTGCACCAGTTCCCATTTTAACCACCATGCCACTTGTAGAGCGCCTGTCATCCTCATCACCACCATGGTCTGCATCAGAGAATGTGGTGAACAGCTCAGCTGAGTTGGGGTCAGATGCATAAGTCAACTTGTAGTCTTTGGTACCTTGAAGGTAACAACACAAGTGCTTTGCAGCCTTCCAGTGAGCCATGCCAGGATTAGCACTAAAACGTGCCAGAACTCCCACTGCATAAGCAATGTCTGGGCGTGTAGCCACAGCAAGATACATGAGAGCGCCCACCAACTGCTTGTAAGGAACAGTCTTCATGAAGGCAGTCTCTTCATCATTCTTGGGAGCCATGGACTTGCTAAGCTTATGACCTTCAGGTAGTGGGGTTGTCACAGTGCCACAATTGCTAAGTTCAAAACACTCAAGTATGTCAATGATATACTGGCACTGAGATATAGACAAAGAGTGCTGAGAGCGATCACGCTCAATGTGAACTCCCAAGAGGAATGAAGTTGGCCCGAGGTCATGTAGCTTGAAGTGCTTCTCCAACTCACTCTTCACAAACTGGTACTGCTCCTTCGACTTTGCAGCAATGGTCATGTCATCAACATAGACAGGAATGATAATGCGCACATCCTCTCTGCGATAGACCCATATACTATTGTCGCAGCGCACCAGTTGGAAGCCCATACCCTTCAGTACTGAATCGAGTTTCTTGTGCCACTGGCGTCCAGCTTGTTTCAGTCCATAGATAGACTTTACTAGCTTAAGAACAAATCCAGCACCATAATACTCCTCAAACCCTTCAGGCTGGTCCATGTAGACATCATGATCCATCTCACCATTGAGAAAAGCGGTGGAGATGTCTACACTGTAAAGCTCAAGGTCCTCAAGTGCAGCTATAGCCAGAATTGCACGTAGTGCCGCCCACTTTGCAGTTGGTGCAAACACCTGTGAAAACTCCAATCCTGGTCGCTGTGAGTATCCCTTTGCAACCAGTCTTGCCTTGTACCTGTCCACAGAGCCATCTGCCTTGCGCTTGAGTTTGAACACCCAGCGACAACCAATAGTTTTACGACCAGTTGGAAGTCTGACAGGCTGGAAAGTGCCATTCTCAATCAGACTGATGAACTCTTCCATTGCAGCCTGTTCCCAAAGATGGGCATCAGGGCGCCCCTTGATATCCTTCCACTGATAGGGCTCTGGACCATATTGCTTGCGCACTTCTGCAGAGAATACATGCTCAAGACGATTTGTAGACTTGAAAACATAGTCAAATGCATCATCAAAAGCAATGTACTTGTCTTCAAGACCTGCATTTGTGCCAAAGTCCATGAGCCCATTGAACATGAGCGCTTCTGCTTGCATCTCCTCTTCAGACATGACATCAAGTTCATCGTGCTGTTCAGCATCCTCCATGTGCACATCCATTTCTGGCTGATGCACAACTTCAGGCTCAGGTATGGGAACAGGATCAGGTCTAGGAATGCGTCGACCTGGATAATCCATAAGTGGATTGATCATTCTGTCCCATGCACCAGTGGTAGTGCGTGGTTTTGGCCTGGGAGGAGGAGCTGATGACGGAGTTTGAGTCTGATTAGGGTGCTCACTCCTTGGTTTCTTAGCAGGAGGAGTCTGAGAAGGTGGAGGAGACACAGTGTGTTTACGTGCAGAAGCAAGCGGAGAAGGGGAACGAGTTGGTGGAGGTACAGGAGGGTCCACTGGACGAACAGGAGGTGGAGGAGATGGCAGAACATCATCATCATCATCACTTTCTACTCCCACCTGTTCTGGCAGATCTTTTGCCTCTGGAGGAGATTGTACCCGCAAATCAACAGGAGTCCTAGAATTGCCTGGAAACACGCGTTCATCAAACTGAGCAGAGTCACTAATGATCTCCTTGCGTGTAACAGGGTTCCAGAATAGCCATCCTTTGTAATTTGCAGGGTAGCCAAGAAAGACACATTTCTGTGTGTGGGATTGCAACTGTTTGCGTTGATCTTTCTGGACATGCACATATGAAGTGCAGCCAAAAATGCGAAAATGAGAAACATCTGGTTTAGACTTGTACCAGAGTTGATAGGGTGTGTTGTCATTCACCGCAGATGTAGGAGAGCGATTATGGACATGAACAAAAGCAGCAACTGCATCCCACCAGAAAGTAGCAGGTAAGTGTGCTTCATTCAGCATAGTGGTGATGCCCTCAGCTAACGTCCTGTTTGTGCGTTCAGCAACACCGTTTTGGTGGGGTTCATTTCTGACAGTGTGCTGGCGATGAATGCCGTCATTTTCGCAGAGTTGATCCCATTCCTTTGGCATGTATTCTCCTCCCTTATCATCACGAGTGGCCTTAATCTTCAAATCTAACTGATTCTCTGCATATGCCTTAAAATGCTTAAAAGCACTAAAAGCGTCACTCTTCTTCTTCAAAGGCAAAACTGCCCAGAAGCAACTGAAATCATCAATGAAGGTGATCCAGTACTTGTAACCATTCCTTGACTGAATGGGAAGAGGACCATGCACATCTGAGTGAACCAATTGAAGAAGACTTGATGCACGATGCGATGCAAGTTTTGAGACATTAGAACGATGCTGTTTGCCTGCAATGCAAGGCTCACAGATTGGATCTGGCAAGTCCTTTGACTTAATCACCATTCCCTCAACTAAATGCTCATTGAGCAGTTTCTTCACATCACCATGGTGTAGGTGTGCAAAACGTCGATGCCACAGAGTCAAATCAAGTGGACAAGTGCTTGTAAGTGCAGAGAATGCACTCATGGGTACGACTTGGCCATTGAGTGATGCAGCATTGTTGGGAGTGACATTTGCAGTGAAGAGGAGAGTGCCATTTCGATTGAATAGAATCTTATCACGCTGAATGGTGACAATATATGATTTGGCACGAGTTAAATACAGGACTGAGAGGAGATTGTTTCGCAAATCAGGGACATGAAGTACACGCTCAAATTCAAGTAAGTGTCCATCTTTGCCATTGATTACTGGTTGAAATCGCACTGTGCCCACTCCAACAGAATAGATGATTTTGTTGTTTGCAAGGCGTATAGGGGTGCAATTTGGTGAATATTTGTGAAACCAGTGTCGGTGGGGTGTCATGTGGCAAGTGGCACCTGTATCAACAATCCAATCAGTTCCTGCATCGAGAATGAGGGGTGTATGGGGGTTGGTGAAGTCTGAGGTACTTGCATTTCCAGCAAATTCAGCAGATTGGACAGACTCGGAGTCGTCCTGCTGAGCAGATTGTGCTTTCTCCTTAGTCTTCCCTTTGTTATCCTTCCTCTTGGCCCTAATTGCCTCAATTGCATCACGTCTCTTGAAGCACTTCGACTCTGGATGACCTTTAATGCCGCAAAATTCGCAGACAACAGGCTGAGATGATGAGGAAGGCTTAGAGGGAGCAGAGGACGCTTTCAGGGCCATGGACTGATCACCAGCACGCGATTGACGGTTCATTTGCTCCTGCATAAATGCTTCCTTAAGCGTCTTTAACTTGAAATCTGTCAGGAGCAAGAGTGCAGAGCGGAAGGATGAGTACTCTTCAGGCAGGGAGTGAACCAGGGCAACACATGCAAGCTCATCCTCAAACTCTTCGAGTTTGAGAGTGCTAGTGCGCGTATTTCTGATGTTATGAAGTCCATGCTCAACTCTGCTGACTAGTGCGGTCAAAGACTCATCCTCCTTCTTGCTGATACCGAAAAACTCGTCATAGGCAATAAAACGTGCAGCTGGGTTGTCCTGCTTGTGCAGTTTCTCAAGCGCTTTCCACATCTCTACAGGGTCACCCATGTGTGATTGTACCAAAATCTGCATGCTGTTTTCGAGTTTCTGGTAGATAAGGCTGGCTGCTTGCTCAGCCCTTTCTTCCCAGAGTTCAACTTTATCAGGAGGAGAAGATGGCTTCGACTCCTTGCCTGAAACGAGGCGCCAAAGCTTCTTGTACTGAAGGGCAGCCTGCATGTCGAATTTCCAAGTAGGATAGTTGCCTTCACCCAACTTGTTAAATGAAGACAGTGAGTCGGCAGGGGCAGATTCGGACATGACGTTTCACAGGCAGGTAGGGGACGATGGGTACAACGTGTGTGTGATGTTTGGGAGGAATTGGATGTGTGAGTGGGGCACAGTGAAGGAAAGTGTGTACAGACCACAATGACACGATTACAGATGACAGTTCAATGCAAGCCAATGAAGGTTACCAGACACTCAAAACGTCGAAGTATACACAGAGTCGCCGCAAGACAGTGCTGGTCTGTTGGTCTGCTAAGACCCCGCAGGCACCGCTGACTGAGAGAGGCTCTAGGCTTAAGTGACACTCAAAAGAGCGTCACAATCAGCGAACTAAGGCTGAGCAGTCGAGCTTCACAGACGATAGGCTAGTCTGATCCAACAACAACAGAATGGGGTGAAATGGGCCTTAATCAACTCACACCAGAGCTGGTAACCGTGCAAAATGGGACACTGAGGGAGAATGAGTGGTGTGATTGCAATGCAAATCAACACACACTGAGGAGGCGTGAACACGAGCACACAGACGAAGTTTTGAGAGAATCGGACCAAGGGTTCCGCAGAAAATGCGATAACCACGCGATGCAGCAAAGTGCAGAGTGTAATAAGAGTGGTTGCTCAGTAAAACGTTGCAGCACACTCAAATCGAGTCGAATATCGATGTAAGTTGGCACAAACGTAGATCACACGTAACCCCAACAATGTGCCAAGGTATAGTGCGAACAGTCAAGCCAATATCGAGTGATGGGTGATAGAGAGGTTTTGGATGCAGGTGGTGAATGAATGCAGTGTAGTGCGATGGGAAGTGGATGTGGTGGCACGAAACTTGGCAGAGACGCGGCAGACACACCGATTTTCCAATCAACAAAGATCCAGCTCAATCCAACCACCAGGAACGTTGCAATCGGCGAAACACTGTGTGTAGGGTGTGCAGATCAGGTCCGATCAGTCTATAATTGAAGCAGGGGGTGCTTCTCGAAGTCCAGAACCAGTGTGCGAAGTTAGAGCGCAAGGCTCATAACCTATTAGCAGCAGTGAACCAAAAGGGGTCACACTTCACACCTGAGTCCAATGGATGAGTGCAACAGATAGATATATATTAATATACAAGTGCATACCTGAGTCCAATGGATGAGTGCAACAGATAGGGACACTCATACATTGTCTCAGCCGCTTTGAAGCTAATATTACATAAGACAAAAATCACGTGATGTTCGCACATGCGCGCGCATGTGCGAACAGAGGCGTGGGAATAAATCAAGAAAAGCATGGAAAACATAAAATAAGTGTCAGAATCACACTTCCAACAGGAGATGGCAGAACATCATCATCATCATCACTCTCTACTCCCACCTGTTCTGGCAGATCTTTTGCCTCTGGAGGAGATTGTACCCGCAAATCAATAGGAGTCCTAGAATTGCCTGGAAACACATGTTCATCAAACTGAGCAGAGTCACTAATGATCTCCTTGCATGTAACAGGATTCCAGAATAGCCATCCTTTGTAATTTGCAGGGTAGCCAAGAAAGACACATTTCTGTGTGTGGGATTGCAACTGTTTGCATTGATCTTTCTGAACGTGCACATATGAAGTGCATCCAAAAACGTGAAAATGAGAAACATCTAGTTTAGACTTGTACCAGAGTTGATAGGGTGTGTTGTCATTCACCGCAGACGTAGGAGAGCGATTATGGACATGAACAAAAGCAGCAACTGCATCCCACCAGAAAGTAGCAGGTAAGTGTGCTTCATTCAGCATAGTGGTGATGCCCTCAGCTAACGTCCTATTTGCGCATTCAGCAACACCATTTTGGTAGGGTTCATTTCTGACAGTGTGCTGGCGACGAATGCCTTCATTTTCACAGAGTTGATCCCATTCCTTTGGCATGTATTCTCCTCCCTTATCATCACAAGTGGCCTTAATCTTCAAATCCAACTGATTCTCTGCATATGCCTTAAAATGCTTAAAAGTGCCAAAAGCATCACTCTTCTTCTTCAAAGGCAGGACCACCCAGAAGTGACTGAAATCATCAATGAAGGTGATCCAGTACTTGTAACCATTCCTTGACTGAATGGGAAGAGGACCATGCACATCTGAGTGAACCAGTTGAAGAAGACTTGATGTACGATGCGATGCAAGTTTTGAGACATTAGAACGATGCTGTTTGCCTGCAATGCAAGGCTCACAGATTGGATCTGGCAAGTCCTTTGACTTAATCACCATTCCCTCAACTAAATGCTCATTGAGCAGTTTTCTCACATCACTATGGTGTAGGTGTGCAAAACGTCGATGCCACAGAGTCAAATCAAGTGGACAAGTGCTTGTAAGCACAGAGAATGCACTCATAGGCACAACTTGGCCATTGAGCAATGCAGCATTGTTGGGAGTGACATTTGCAGTGAAGAGGAGAGTGCCATTTCGATTGAATAGAATCTTATCACGCTGAATGGTGACAATATATGATTTGGCACGAGTTAAATACAGGACTGAGAGGAGATTGTTTCGCAAGTCAGGTACATGAAGTACACGTTCAAATTCAAGTAAGTGTCCATCTTTGCCATTGATTACTGGTTGAAATCACACTGTGCCCACTCCAACAGAATAGATGATTTTGTTGTTTGCAAGGCGTATAGGGGTGCAATTTGGTGAATATTTGTGAAACCAGTGTTGGTGGGGTGTCATGTGGCAAGTGGCACCTGTATCAACAATCCAATCAGTTCCTGCATCGAGAATGAGGGGTGTATGGGGGTTGGTGAAGTCTGGGGTACTTGCATTTCCAGCAAATTCAGCAGATTGGACAGACTCGGAGTCGTCCTGCTGAGCAGATTGTGCTTTCTCCTTAGTCTTCCCTTTCTTATCCTTTTTCTTAGCCCTAATTGCATCAATTGCATCACGTCTCTTGAAGCACTTTGACTCTAGATGACCTTTAATGCTGCAAAACTCACAGACAACAGGCTGAGACAATAAGGAAGGCTTAGAGGGAGCAGAGGACACTTTCAGGGCCATGGACTGATCACCAGCACACGATTGACGGTTCATCTGCTCCTGCATAAATGCTTCCTTAAGTGTTTTTAACTTGAAATCTGTCAGGAGCAGGAGTGCAGAGCGGAAGGATGAGTACTCTTCAGGCAGGGAGTGAACCAAGGCAACACATGCAAGCTCATCCTCAAAATCTTCAAGTTTGAGAGTGCTAGTGCACGTATTTCTGATGTTATGAAGTCCATGCTCGACTCTGCTGACTAGTGCAGTCAGAGACTCATCCTCCTTCTTGCTGATACCAAAAAACTCATCATAGGCAATAAAATGTGCAGCTGGGTTGTCCTGCTTGTGCAGTTTCTCGAGCGCTTTCCACATCTCCACAGGATCACCCATGTGTGCTTGTACCAAAATCTGCATGCTGTTTTCGAGTTTCTGGTAGATAAGGCCGGCTGCTTGCTCAGCCCTTTCTTCCCAGAGTTTGACTTTATCAGGAGGAGAAGATGGCTTCGACTCCTTGCCTGAAACGAGGTGTCAAAGCTTCTTGTACTGAAGGGCAGCCTGCATGTTGAATTTCCAAGTGGGATAGTTGTTTTCACCCAACTTGTTAAACGAAGACAGCAAGTCGGCAGGGGCAGATTCAGACATGACGTTTCACAGGTAGGTAGGGGACAATGGGTATGATGTGTGTGTGATGTTTGGGAGGAATTGGATGTGTGAGTGGGGCACAGTGAAGGAAAGTGTGTACAGACCACAATGACACGATTACAGATGACAGTTCAATGCAAGCCAATAAAGGTTACCAGACACCCAAAACGTCGAAGTATACACAGAGTTGCCGCAAGACAGTGCTGGTCTGTTGGTCTGCTAAGACCCCGCAGGCACTGCTGACTGAGAGAGGCTCTAGGCTTAAGTGACACTCAAAAGAGCATCACAATCAGCAAACTAAGGCTGAGCAGTCGAGCTTCACAGACGATAGGCTAGTCTGATCCAACAACAACAGAATGGGGTGAAATGGGCCTCAATCAACTCACACCAGAGCTGGTAACCATGCAAAATGGGACACTGAGAGAGAACAAGTGATGTGATTGGAATGCAAATCAACACACACTGAGGAGGTGTGAACACGAGCACGCAGACGAAGTTTTGAGAGAATCGGACCACGGGTTCCACAGAAAATGCGACAACCACGCAATGCAGCCAAGTGCAGAATGCAATAAGAGTGGATGCTCAGTGAAAACTGTTGCAGCACACTCAAATCGAGTCAAATGTCGATGTAAGTTAGCACGAACGTAGCTCACACGTAACCCCAACAATAAGCCAAGGTATAGTGCAAACAGTCAAGCCAATATCGAGTGACGGGTGATAGAGGTTTTGGATGCAGGTGGTGAATGAATGCAGTGTAGTGCAATGGGAAGTGGATGTGGTGGCACAAAACTTGGCAGAGACGCAGCAGACACACCGATTTCTCAATCAACAAAGATCCAGCTTAATCCAACCACCAGGAATGTTGCAATCGACGAAGCACTGTGTGTAGAGTGTGCAGATCAGGTCCGATCAGTCTATAATTGAAGCAGGGGGTACTTCTCAAAGTCCAGAACCAGTGTGTGAAGTTAGAGCACAAGGCTCATAACCTGTTAGCAGCAGTGAACCAAAAGGGTCACACTTCACATCTGAGTCCAATGGATGAGTGCAATAGATAGATATATTAATATACAAGTACATACCTGAGTCCAATGGATGAGTGCAACAGATAGGGACACTCATACATGGACTCAGCCACTTTGAAGGTAATATTATATAATACAAGAAGTCATGTGATGCTCACGGATGGGCACCCATCTGTGAGCAAGAGCGTGGGAACACAAAAATCACATGATGCTCGCAGATGGACACCCATCCACGAGCAAGAGCATGGGAACAAAATAATTAAAGTAAACAAAATACAGAATAAGTGTCAGGATCATACTTCCAATATAGCTTGCAAGATAAGGACTTTTATTTGATCTCTTAGTTCTTTCTTGCTTCTTTCGAGCGATATACCAATGATACCAATTTCATATTGATTCTCTTTATCCTGTCTTACTCTCATATGATTCTTATCACCACAGCGGCTCTTTGAGAGTCCGAAACAAAAATATAAATATTTATCTGTTATTCCGATTCACCTTAGACGTTCGCATCCCACACAAACGACTGAGCTTACCTTTGTGATTAAGATTGTGTGTTGCGTGGGTTGTCTCACCAGTACATCAGGAATTTCAACATGCCCTAGTGAGTCGCCTCGCTGCAGTATTTGAATCGATTCATCTTCACACATATTTAAAAAGATATGCATTATTATTATCAAGACGATGCGACACAGACAGTGGCAAATCAAGCCTCGCCGACGACTGCAAGGATGCAGACAAAGTTATGGGTGCCTCCCGCTGAGGTTGGAGATCACATGTTAACATGCTGGCTTTGTGTCAGAACTTGAACTTTTACCTTTTCTTTATTTCCCCTTTTCCTTTTCCTTTTCTTTTAATCACTTCCCACACTCCCTTCATATAACCTTCATTCGTTCCATTCCCACTCATTATGTAATGTTAGGTAATATAGTCTCACGGTCGTCACTATATAAGGTCTCAGGAATCGCATGAACTCCTTGTTCTGCTTTTCCTCTTACCTCAACGACGACCTAGGTAAGACTCGTCCCCCTTGTATTAGTCTAGTCTTGTATTAATCCTCTTACCTCAATGACGACCTAGGTGAGACTCGTCCCCCTTGTATTAGTCTAGTCTTGTATTAATCCTCTTACCTCAACGACGACCTAGCCTGAGTAAACGTATCCCGAGTCTACGCTCAAGTATAGTACGTCCCAGACGTGTTGAAAGTGTGATTCTGACACTTATTTTATGTTTTCCATGCTTTTCTTGATTTATTCCCACGCCTCTGTTCACACATGTGCGCGCATGTGCGAACATCACGTGATTTTTGTCTTATGTAATATTAGCTTCAAAGCGGCTAAGACAATGTATGAGTGTCCCTATCTGTTGCACTCATCCATTGGACTCAGGTGTGAAGTGTGACCCCTTTTGGTTCACTGCTGCTAATAGGTTATGAGCCTTGCGCTCTAACTTCGCACACTGGTTCTGGACTTCGAGAAGCACCCCCTGCTTCAATTATAGACTGATCGGACCTGATCTGCACACCCTACACACAGTGTTTCGCCGATTGCAACATTCCTGGTGGTTAGATTGAGCTGGATCTTTGTTGATTGGAAAATCGGTGTGTCTGCCACATCTCTGCCAAGTTTCGTGCCACCACATCCACTTCCCATTGCACTACACTGCATTCATTCACCACCTGCATCCAAAACCTCTCTATCACCCATCACTCGATATTGGCTTGACTGTTCGCACTATACCTTGGCACATTGTTGGGGTTACGTGTGATCTACGTTTGTGCCAACTTACATCAATATTCGACTCGATTTGAGTGTGCTGCAACGTTTTACTGAGCAACCACTCTTATTACACTCTGCACTTTGCTGCATCGCGTGGTTATCGCATTTTCTGCGGAACCCTTGGTCCGATTCTCTCAAAACTTCGTCTGCGTGCTCGTGTTCACGCCTCCTCAGTGTGTGTTGATTTGCATTCCAATCGCACCACTCGTTCTCCCTCAGTGTCCCATTTTGCACGGTTACCAGCTCTGGTGTGAGTTGATTAAGGCCCATTTCACCCCATTCTGTTGTTGTTGGATCAGACTAGCCTATCGTCTGTGAAGCTCGACTGCTCAGCCTTAGTTCGCTGATTGTGACGCTCTTTTGAGTGTCACTTAAGCCTAGAGCCTCTCTCAGTCAGCGGTGCCTGCGGGGTCTTAGCAGACCAACAGACCAGCACTGTCTTGCGGCGACTCTGTGTATACTTCGACGTTTTGAGTGTCTGGTAACCTTCATTGGCTTGCATTGAACTGTCATCTGTAATCGTGTCATTGTGGTCTGTACACACTTTCCTTCACTGTGCCCCACTCACACATCCAATTCCTCCCAAACATCACACACACATCATACCCATCGTCCCCTACCTACCTGTGAAACGTCATGTCCAAATCTGCCCCTGCCGACTCACTGTCTTCATTTAACAAGTTGGGTGAAGGCAACTATCCTACTTGGAAATTCGACATGCAGGCTGCCCTTCAGTACAAGAAGCTTTGGCACCTCATTTCAGGCAAGGAGTCGAAGCCATCTTCTCCTCCTGATAAAGTCGAACTCTGGGAAGAAAGGGCTGAGCAAGCAGCCAGCCTTATCTACCAGAAACTCGAAAACAGCATGCAGATCTTGGTACAATCACATATGGGTGACCCTGTAGAGATGTGGAAAGCGCTCGAGAAACTGCACAAGCAGGACAACCCAGCTGCACATTTTATTGCCTATGATGAGTTTTTCGGTATCAGCAAGAAGGAGGATGAGTCTTTGACCGCACTAGTCAGCAGAGTTGAGCATGGACTTCATAACATCAGAAATACGTGCACTAGCACTCTCAAACTCGAAGAGTTTGAGGATGAGCTTGCATGTGTTGCCCTGGTTCGCTCCCTGCCTGAAGAGTACTCATCCTTCCGCTCTGCACTCTTGCTCCTGACAGATTTCAAGTTAAAGACGCTTAAGGAAGCATTTATGCAGGAGCAAATGAACCGTCAATTGCATGCTAGTGATCAGTCCATGGCCCTGAAAGCGTCCTCTGCTCCCTCTAAGCCTTCCTCATCGTCTCAGCCTGTTGTCTGTGAATTTTGCGGCATTAAAGGTCATCCAGAGTCGAAGTGCTTCAAGAGACGTGATGCAATTGATGCAATTAGGGCCAAGAGGAAGGATAAGAAAGGGAAGACTAAGGAGAAAGCACAATCTGCTCAGCAGGACGACTCCGAGTCTGTCCAATCTGCTGAATTTGCTGGAAATGCAAGTACCCCAGACTTCACCAACCCCCATACACCCCTCATTCTCGATGCAGGAACTGATTGGATTGTTGATACAGGTGCCACTTGCCACATGACACCCCACCGACACTGGTTTCACAAATATTCACCAAATTGCACCCCTATACGCCTTGCAAACAACAAAATCATCTATTCTGTTGGAGTGGGCACAGTGCGATTTCAACCAGTAATCAATGGCAAAGATGGACACTTACTTGAATTTGAGCGTGTACTTCATGTCCCTGATTTGCGAAAAAATCTCCTCTCAGTCCTGTATTTAACTCGTGCCAAATCGTATATTGTCACCATTCAGCATGATAAGATTCTATTCAATTGAAATGGCACTCTCCTCTTCACTGCAAATGTCACTCCCAACAATGCTGCATCACTCAATGGCCAAGTCGTACCCATGAGTGCATTCTCTGCACTTACAAGCACTTGTCCACTTGATTTGACTCTGTGGCATCGACGTTTTGCACACCTACACCATAGTGATGTGAAGAAACTGCTCAATGAGCATTTAGTTGAGGGAATGGTGATTAAGTCAAAGGACTTGCCAGATCCAATCTGTGAGCCTTGCATTGCAGGCAAACAGCATCGTTCTAATGTCTCAAAACTTGCATCGCATCATGCATCAAGTCTTCTTCAATTGGTTCACTCAGATGTGCATGGTCCTCTTCCCATTCAGTCAAGGAATGGTTACAAGTACTGGATCACCTTCATTGATGATTTCAGTTGCTTCTGGGCAGTTTTGCCTTTGAAGAAGAAGAGTGACGCTTTTAGTGCTTTTAAGCATTTTAAGGCATATGCAGAGAATCAGTTAGATTTGAAGATTAAGGCCACTCGTGATGATAAGGGAGGAGAATACATGCCAAAGGAATGGGATCAACTCTGCGAAAATGAAGGCATTCATCACCAGCACACTGTCAGAAATGAACCCCACCAAAACGGTGTTGCTGAACGCGCAAACAGGACGTTAGCTGAGGGCATCACCACTATGCTGAATGAAGCACACTTACCTGCTACTTTCTGGTGGGATGCAGTTGCTGCTTTTGTTCATGTCCATAATCGCTCTCCTACATCTGCGGTGAATGACAACACACCCTATCAACTCTGGTACAAGTCTAAACCAGATGTTTCTCATTTTCGTATTTTTGGCTGCACTTCATATGTGCATGTCCAGAAAGATCAACGCAAACAGTTGCAATCCCACACACAGAAATGTGTCTTCCTTGGCTACCCTGCAAATTACAAAGGATGGCTATTCTGGAACCCTGTTACATGCAAGGAGATCATTAGTGACTCTGCTCAGTTTGATGAACGCGTGTTTCCAGGCAATTCTAGGACTCCTGTTGATTTGCGGGTACAATCTCCTCCAGAGGCAAAAGATCTGCCAGAACAGGTGGGAGTAGAAAGTGATGATGATGATGATGTTCTGCCATCTCCTCCACCTCCTGTTTGTCTAGTGGACCCTCCTGTACCTCCACCAACTCGTTCCCCTTCTCCGCTTGCTTCTGCACGTAAACACACTGTGTCTCCTCCACCTTCTCAGACTCCTCCTGCTAAGAAACCAAGGAGTGAGCACCCTAATCAGACTCAAACTCTGTCATCAGCTCCTCCTCCCAGGCCAAAACCACGCACTACCACTGGTGCATGGGACAGAATGATCAATCCACTTATGGATTATCCAGGTCGACGCATTCCTAGACCTGATCCTGTTCCCATACCTAAGCCTGAAGTTGTGCATCAGCCAGAAATGGATGTGCACATGGAGGATGCTGAACAGCACGATGAACTTGATGTCATGTCTGAAGAGGAGATGCAAGCAGAAGCGCTCATGTTCAATGGGCTCATGGACTTTGGCACAAATGCAGGTCTTGAAGATAAGTACATTGCTTTTGATGATGCATTTGACTATGTTTTCAAGTCTACAAATCGTCTTGAGCGTGTATTCTCTGCAGAAGTGTGCAAGCAATATGGTCCAGAGCCCTATCAGTGGAAGGATATCAAGGGGTGCCCTGATGCCCATCTTTGGGAATAGGCTGCAATGGAAGAGTTCATCAGTCTGATTGAGAATGGCACTTTCTAGCCTGTCAGACTTCCAACTGGTCGTAAGACTATTGGTTGCCGCTGGGTGTTCAAGCTCAAGCGCAAGGCAGATGGCTCTGTGGATAGGTACAAGGCAAGACTAGTTGCAAAGGGATACTCACAGCGCCCAGGATTGGAGTTTTCACAAGTGTTTGCACCAACTGCAAAGTGGGCAGTACTGCGTGCAATTCTGGCTATAGCTGCACTTGAGGACCTTGAGCTTTACAGTGTAGACATCTCCACCACTTTTCTCAATGGTGAGATGGATCATGATGTCTACATGGACCAGCCTGAAGGGTTTGAGGAGTATTATGGTGCTGGATTTGTTCTTAAGCTAGTAAAGTCTATCTATGGACTGAAACAAGCTGGACGCCAGTGGCACAAGAAACTCGATTCAGTACTGAAGGGTATGGGCTTCCAACTGGTGCGCTGCGACAATAGTATATGGGTCTATCGCAGAGAGGATGTGCGCATTATCATTCCTGTCTATGTTGATGACATGACCATTGCTGCAAAGTCGAAGGAGCAGTACCAGTTTGTGAAGAGTGAGTTGGAGAAGCACTTCAAGCTACATGACCTCGGGCCAACTTCATTCCTCTTGGGAGTTCACATTGAGCGTGATCGCTCTCAGCACTCTTTGTCTATATCTCAGTGCCAGTATATCATTGACATACTTGAGTGTTTTGAACTTAGCAATTGTGGCACTGTGACAACCCCACTACCTGAAGGTCATAAGCTTAGCAAGTCCATGGCTCCCAAGAATGATGAAGAGACTGCCTTCATGAAGACTGTTCCTTACAAGCAGTTGGTGGGCGCTCTCATGTATCTTGCTGTGGCTACACGCCCAGACATTGCTTATGCAGTGGGAGTTCTGGCACGTTTTAGTGCTAATCCTGGCATGGCTCACTGGAAGGCTGCAAAGCACTTGTGTTGTTACCTTCAAGGTACCAAAGACTACAAGTTGACTTATGCATCTGACCCCAACTCAGCTGAGCTGTTCACCACATTCTCTGATGCAGACCATGGTGGTGATGAGGATGACAGGCACTCTACAAGTAGCATGGTGGTTAAAATGGGAACTGGTGCAATCAGTTGGGCAAGTCGGTTGCAAACCATTGTGACTCTCTCTACTACTGAGGCAGAATACATTGCTGCTGTACAATCAGGACAAGAGATCATATGGTTGTGCAACTTGCTCACTGAGTTTGGATATCATTTTGATGCCCCATCTGTTCTCTATGTTGACAACCAGTCTGCATTAGCAGTTGCTAGAAATCCTGAACATCATGGGCGCATGAAACACCTGGATTTGTGTCATTACTGGCTGAGAGATGTGGTTGAAGCAGGCTATGTGGATGTGAGGTACTTGCCCACTAAGTCTATGCCAGCTGATATCATGACCAAAGCCCTTGGGCGCTTGAAAGTGGGAGAGATGTGTGGGATGTTAGGTCTTAGGTGACTTACAGATGTGTCAGATCAGGTGGGAGTGTTGAAAGTGTGATTCTGACACTTATTTTATGTTTTCCATGCTTTTCTTGATTTATTCCCATGCCTCTGTTCGCACATGTGTGCGCATGTGCGAACATCACGTGATTTTTGTCTTATGTAATATTAGCTTCAAAGCGGCTAAGACAATGTATGAGTGTCCCTATCTGTTGCACTCATCCATTGGACTCAGGTGTGAAGTGTGACCCCTTTTGGTTCACTGCTGCTAATACTTGTCAGCCTCAAAGAAGAAGAACTGGTCAAAATATGTGTTTGTAATCGTCTCAACGGGTTCGATGTTGTAGCAAGGAATGAGTTTGCCATATGTGTCGAAGAACTCAATACCTGCCTCTTTGAAGGCTTGCTGAGTGAGCAAGAGATGCTTGATCCTAGACAGACCTGCACGTGAATCAATTAGCTACACCCTACGACCAATTAGAAAAAAAACATACATTCATGTGGATTGACATACATCTGCTCAATGAGAGCAAGCTCCTCATGCTGATTGGTTAAGATGACCTTTGATGCTGTACGCGTCATGCTTGTATGAAAGGAGACTGTATGGAAACATCAGTGAGAGCTACTGAAAGACGTATTTAATTGAATCTTAAGAGAATGGGATGGGAGCAAATTTCCGACTCTCAAGTCAGTAAACCATCGATGTGTAGATCGCAACAGCCTCCTCAGCACTAACGTAAGGACCATCTTTGAGGTAAGCATGCCGACGCTCCTGCTCAGCTTTCAAGTACAGTCGAGTAAGACGCCCCAAGTTCTTCTTGACCACAGCCTTGTCGACAGTCGCACCATGCCTGATATGCTCGCGATCGTAGTGTGCAATCGAGCACCACCAGTCTGCCTTGCTCTTGATGTACCACAAGATGGTGTTCTCGATTGCAGTTGGCATGCCCGGGACCTTCCATGGAGCTATAGAATAAGGCTTAGTATGCAAAGTCCAGATTCAACCAAACAACGTACTGTTTGCTTTTCCAGCAGCACCACGCTTCTGACAAGTGCTGCAAGATAGTCTTTACTTTGTTCTACTTGATTCACTCTGGCATCATATCAAGAATATTGTGCATCATGGCAGCATGTAATTCCAAGTCATAGTGCGATTCAACACGCTGCTTCGTGACCATCTTTGCGATGCCCTTGCTGTTGCAACCCTCAAACTGACACGCAAGCAAGTTTGTGAGCCAGTGCTCAAGCAGTGGTACAATTCCACGCATGAAGAAGTGATAAGCATGCTTCTCTGACGCATGCACGTATAGGTGAAGAGGAAAGAGAACACGTCTAACAAGTGAGCTCAAAGTGATTGACACAGCATGAGTCCAAGTCAACTCTTGACATGCCCACTTGCTTTCACACAATCACTACTACTACTGCTAACAACTGCTGCTGCATCTCTCTCCACCATGCTTGCTCGTGTTCTCAAAAATCTTGAGCTGTGGGCTATAATGAATCAAGGCACAAACTGCTGGCTTCAAAAGCCTCTTAAGGATGACAGGAAAGTGATGACTGTTCAAGAAAGGTGCGAGGTCTCTTCGCCACTTCAACATGGCAGTGTAACTGATAGTGGCTCATTTACTTGTAGGTTTGACCTTGAATGGTCTGACCCTGGAAGGTCCTGCCCTGGAAAGCATTGCCCTGGAAGGCTTGACCCTGGAAGGTCCTGCCCTGGAAGGCTTAACCCTGGAAGGCTTAACCCTGGAAGGTTTGACCCTGGAAGGTCAAAAAACATATATGAATGCCCAGGAAGGCTTGACTCTAGTAGTTCATACAAATCAGAGAACCCATGTCGTTGTGAAAAAGAGAATATTTTAAGTAGTTCTGTAATTAGATCTGAGTTTTCCGACATAAAAGGTTTATAATTTGGAGGTGCTAGAACATCCAGCTCATCAACATTTACTCTTGCTGATCTGATACCCTTTATAATCTCTTCATACCATTCTCATGAGAAGTTGCAATCAGACTATTCTAAGCAGTCAAGATTTATATTTGATCACTGTATATACTCAGAGAACTCTACTTCAATTAGGCAGAATTCTATAGTATGTAGTTTACCCTGCAATGAACTGATTCATAAACTCAATGGCAAGGCTCTGAGAGACATATGTAATAGGCTTGGTATATATAGTATGAGCAAAACTTCTGTTGAAAATCTACGTTCATCTCTCTTGTTACACTATAAATATATATCAAATTCTGATGCTTTCATTGTTTTCTCTTTGAAGCCATCAAATCTCAAGAAGACAATATCAATAAAAACAGCATCCAACTTGCAATATAATAACAAGGATAGTTTTCCACCTAATCCTCCCTCAAAATCTTTACTTGAAAAAATTGTCAATGAATGGTGCAAAGATACTAATACTGATCAAATTTCAGAGGCAGGTTGTGCAGTATGTGATCATCTTAAAAACAGGAAAGAATTACAAGATATTAAAGAAATTGGGCAACATTTAGATATATTAGATCCTAATATCTCACAGATTTATGAAGTCAGTCATATTGAAAGATCTAAAAGTAGTGATTTAATCTCTGAGGTCCAGGATCCTATTATAGATAGAAGCTGTCACTTTGCCTGTACTGCCTGTTCAATTAAACTTTTAAAAGGAGAAATTCCTACAATGGCACTTGCTAATGGTACATGGATTGGTGAAGTTCTAGTAGAACTACAAGATCTAACATATGCTGAAAAGATTCTTATTTCTCATGTCAGACATAATAGATTTGTTGCTAGAACTTTTGCTGAAACCAGTAAAATGAGAGCAAATATTGTATCATTTGAGACACCTATTCCTAAAGTATATGATGTCCTCCCTCCTCCAAAGGAAGAATTTCAGAAAGTGCTTGCCTATATACACACTGGACTATCTAGACCAACAAAGGATGAGCTCAAATATATACCTCTACTTGTTAGAAGATACAAAGTGACCTCTGCACTAGAATGGCTAAAGCTCAATCATATAGACTATCAAGATCTTGAAATTTCTTATAGAAATATTGCCAGTTATACAGATAATGAGATTCCATGCTCAATTGAATATGTCAGTCAATCTGATGGCTTAAATTTAAATCCAGAGTCAACTGCTGCAAATGAAGCAGAGATTGAAGAGGGAGTAACTTATAGAGAGTGTCCATTTATTGTACATGGAATTACTAGTGAAGATATTACAGGCAAAAAATCAAAGGAACTAGCAGCTCTTTCTTTACAAGCACTCATTCAAGGAAACACAAAGAGTGTGATGGCTGTTGGAAAGTCTGAGAATCCACAGAGTATATACAACAACCCACAACTCTATCCTAAGATGTTTTCATGGTTATTTCCTTATAGCCTAGGTGGTGTTTGCAATACTAGAGGCAAGATAAAGATGGTTTCTGCAGCTCAGTGGAAGAAATGGCTTCTTATGTACCATGATAAAAGGTTTCAGCTTGATCAACACTTTGTCCTAGCTGCATTTAATCAAGAACAAATTAAGCAAGCTACCACTGGAGGTTTCTTAATGACTAAGAGAAAAAACTTTCAGAATATTGTTGACAAAGTTTTGAAAATTGATATACATACTCTACAGCAGCTTTCTGCAAGATTAAGTGCAGGAGAACATGTCACACCTGAGTCAGAAGAGGAAAAAGAGTGTTTTGAGTTACTTAACAATCTTGATCATGCTGCATATAAAGTAGATGGGTCTTTGACATCCAAAAGACATATGAGGAATGAAATTTGGTCTCTAATGTATCAAGAAGGTGTACTAAACTGGTTCATTACATTGTCACCTGCAGATATAAAGCATCCTATCTGTTTATATTTTGCTGATACAACTGAAGAGTTCAAGCCTGAGATAAAGACAGATGATGAGAGAACGAGACTTATAGCTAATAATCCTGTTACTGGCAGTCGCTTCTTTCATATGGTAGTTAGTCTATTTATAAAACATATACTGGGTTTAGATACTGATCATGATGGTTTATATGGAAAGACAGCAGTATACTATGGCACTGTTGAACAGCAAGGACATTTGACACTTCATTTACATCTTCTACTTTGGATTAAAGGCTCACCAAGTCTTAGAGAAATTAGAGACAGAATGACAGAACAGTCTGAGTTTCAGAAAGAACTTATTGCATATCTTGAGTCATGTCATACAGGTGATTTCTTAACAGGCACAAAAGATGAAATAATAGAGACTGTTCAGCAAGCTTCTCAAGATACTTTCTATTGTGATCCTACTCAAGTTTTACCTGAACCTGTACCTCAAAACTGCAATGAGAATTGTCAAGACTGTTCTACTTGTACTCAGAATTCAAATTGGTGGGATAAATTTAAGTATCTGGTTGATGATATTTTATTAAAATCAAATACACATAGATGCAGGAGAGGAAAGTGTATTGATAATGATAAACACAAGACATGTAAAGCTCGTTTTCCAAGAGAGCTCAGTGAAGAAACTAAAGCTGATTTAAATACTGGTGCAGTAAAATTCAAGAAGACTGAGCCATGGATTAATACTTTTACACCTATATTGTCATATTTTCTGCACTGTAACCATGATGTCACCTGTCTTCAATCAAGCACAGCAGTTAAAGCAATTACATGTTATGTGACTGATTATATTACTAAGCCCTCACTTAAAAGTCATACAATATTTGATATAGTAAAGGGTGTGTTTGAGAGACAAAGAGAGTATATTCAAGGTGATGCTAACTCTGCAGAGAAAGGAAGAAAAATCATTACTCAGATAGTCAACTCAATATCTGCAAATCTTGAAATAGGTGCTCCTATGGCTTCTCACTATCTTCTTGGAAATCCAGATCATTATACAAGTTATAAATTTGTTACTTTTTACTGGCGTCCTTATGTTGCATTTACAAAGTCCTTTTTTGAAGCTGAGTCCCATGTACCTAAAGATCCAGATTCTATAGAGAATCTTGACAATGAAAATGTAAGTCTTATAAGAAGAGGTGATGTAATTCATAGATATTCTTACATTGCAGACTATATCTGTAGACCACCTATTTATAATAATATTTCTTTATATGACTGGATCAGACTTGCTCACAAAGCTAAGTTACAAAAGTCAAGTCAAATTAAATTAAATCAAAGTTTTATAAGTAACATATCTAATATAGATATTAATGAAGATCTTTCAAATAATGAGCTTGGAGATTATGAAGTTGATGATGATCAATATGATAGGCATTTTTCTATAACTGCATCTACTATTTCTGATCAACCAGATGAAGCTGATGATGAACTTAATATACTTGATAAAGAAGAGGATGAGCCTGCAACAACAAGAACTGCATCAATTCATAAGTTTACAGATGATCATCTACAGTATACTTCTCATGGTGTCAGTCTATCTAATGAGAAAGATGCACTAGTACCTAATTTTATAGGAGGTATCCCAAGACCAGACAAAGGAGATAGAGAATACTATTGTGCAACTATGCTCACTTTCTTTAAACCCTGGAGACAAGCTTCTGATCTCAAAGATTATAATTCAACTTGGGATGATATCTTTAAGAATTATTCTTTCTCAGATGCTCACAAGAAGATTATCCATAACTTTAATGTCAAGCATGAGTGTCAAGATGCAAGAGATGATTATAGTCTCCAAAGAAAGCTTGATAATATGGAATCAACTCCTGTATGGGACAATGAAGGTGCTTTGGAAGAGCTTGACTTACAGAATCATATAGATGAAATTATCAATAATAAAGACCTTAAAAATCCTAGTAGTACTGACTTCTTTTCTGAAGATTCAATAAACCTTGTTTCATCATTCAGAGCAAACATCTTAAGACAGATGGAGTCTGTGATTCAAAGTTCTGGTTGGAATGATACTCCAAAAGATGGTATAGTGTCTTTACAGCATCCAGATATATATCATATTCCTAAAGCATCTAGATCTCAATGGACTGCATTACTTACAGCCTTTTTCATAAGTCCTGCGACACGTGCATGTCACATGAAATGAGCCACGTCAGAGCCAAAGTGTCGAAAAATTAGAATGAATGCCTATTTTCTCTGTGAATTCTGCACAGTACCTGCTCATTAAGTACTCAAAAAAAAGGCACAGTTCTCAGGAGAAGAAATATGTAAAATAGGGAGCAATAAATTGACTGTGTAAGTGGGTGGAGATCAAACAAGTGCAGCTGGTCTGTTCTCTCACCCATTTCCACTGAGATTCAAAAATTATGGCTCCCCTACATCTATCTATAAAATTCTTTCCTGTGACTGTAAATTAAGTATATGACTATACCAACATCTCCTGCAAGTTTGAAGCCAATCCATTCAGTATACATGGTCCAGCAGCAAGATTTGTGTTCCACTTCAAGCTCTTTCCACCCTCCTTTTCTCACAACAGGTCTTGCAGAGTAGAACACAAATCTTGCTGCTGGACCATGAATACTGGATTGATTGGCTTCAAACTTTCAGGAGATGTTGGTATAGTCATATACTTAATTTACAGTCACAGGAAAGAATTTTATAGATAGATGTAGGGGAGCCATAATTTTTGAATCTCAGTGGAAATGGGTGAGAGAACAGACCAACTGCACTTGTTTGATCTCCACCCACTTACACAGTCAATTTATTGCTCCCTATTTTACATATTTCTTCTCCTGAGAACCGTGCCTTTTTTTTGAGTACTTAATGAGCAGGTACTGTGCAGAATTCACAGAGAAAATAGGCATTCATTCTAATTTTTCGACACTTTGGCTCTGACGCGGCTCATTTCATGTGACATGCATGTGTCGCAGGACTTATGAAAAAGGCTGTAAGAATATGAGAGAAAAGATACTTCATGATAGGAGAGAAGCTATACCCTGTAAAGAAAATAACAATAATAATAATCATGTTCAAGTAAAAAATGATGTAAGAATTTTAGATGCATCATATCTTACTGACAATCCACTAAGAGTTAAAGATGTAGATAAGAACTTCATATTTGATGTTATTAGTTCTTTCTCACTGAATAGTGAATGAGAGCAAGCTTTTAGAATAATTAGCAATCATGCTTGTACAGACAAACCTGAACAGCTCAAGTTTTATCTTGGAGGAATGGGTGGAACAGGAAAATCTCAGGTTATTACAGCCATTTTCATAAGTCCTGCAACACGTGCATGTCATGTGAAGTGAGCCGCGTCAGAGCCAAAATGTCAAAAAATTAGAGTAAATGTTGATTTTCTCTGTAAATTCTGCACAGTACCTGCTTGTTAAGTACTTTAAAAAAAGGCATGGTTCTCAGGAGCAGAAATATGTAAAATATAGAGCAATACATTGATTGTGTAGGTGGGTAGAGATCAAACAAGTGCAGCTGGTCTGTTCTCTCATACATTTCCACTGAGATTCAAAAACTATGGCTCCCCTAAATCTACCTATAAAATTCTTTCCTGTGTCTGTAAATTAAGTATATGACTATACCAACAGCTCCTGAAAGTTTGAAGCCAATCCATTCAGTATTCATGGTCCAGCAGCAAGATTTGTGTTCCACTTCAAGCTCTTTTCACCCTCCTTTTCTTACAACAGGTCTTGCAGAGTAGAACACAAATCTTGCTGCTGGACCATGAATACTGAATGGATTGGCTTCAAACTTTCAGGAGCTGTTGGTATAATCATATACTTAATTTACAGATACAGGAAAGAATTTTATAGGTAGATGTAGGGGAGCCATAGTTTTTGAATCTCAGTGGAAATGTATGAGAGAACAGACTGACTGCACTTGTTTGATCTCTACCCACCTACACAATCAATGTATTGCTCCATATTTTACATATTTCTGCTCCTGAGAACCATGCCTTTTTTTTAACAAGCAGGTACTGTGCAGAATTTACAGAGAAAATCAACATTTACTCTAATTTTTCGACATTTTGGCTCTGACGCGGCTCACTTCACGTGACATGCACGTGTCGCAGGACTTATGAAAATGGCTGTAAGGCACTCATTGAACTCTTTAAACTGAGAGGTGAATCAAATAGATTTGTTGTTGTTGCTCCTACTGGAAGTGCAGCTGCTTTGCTAGGTGGATCTACTTATCACTCTCTGCTAGGATCCAGAGAAGTATCAGTTGAGAAAGGAAGTGATTTAAGTATATCTTCACTGATTGATATTAGATCAAAATTAGCATCTGTAAGATATATATTTCTTGATGAGGTTTCCATGCTATCATGCAATGATATGCAAAGAATATCTGCTAGATTAGCAAATATATTCAAAAACTCTGAGCAACCCTTTGGAGGTATAAATATGATCTTTGCTGGTGACTTTGCTCAGCTACCCCTGCTCATAATACTACAGCCATTTTCATAAGTCCTGCGACACGTGCATGTCACGTGAAGTGAGCCGCGTCAGAGCCAAAATGTCAAAAAATCAGAATGAATGCCTATTTTCTCTGTAAATTCTCCACAGTACCCACTCATTAAGTACTCAAAAAAAAGGCATGGTTCTCAGGAGAAGAAATATGTAAAATAGGGAGCAATAAATTGACTGTGTAGGTGGGTGGAGATCAAACAAGTGCAGCTGGTCTGTTCTCTCACCCATTTCCACTGAGATTCAAAAATTATGGCTCCCCTACATCTATCTATAAAATTCTTTCCTGTGTCTGTAAATTAAGTATATGACTATACCAACATCTCCTGCAAGTTTGAAGCCAATCCATTCAGTATTCATGGTCCAGCAGAAAGATTTGTGTTCTACTCTGCAAGACTTGTTGTGAGAAAAGGAGGGTGGAAAGAGCTTGAAGTGGAACACAAATCTTGCTGCTGGACCATGAATACTGAATGGATTGGCTTCAAACTTTCAGGAGCTGTTGGTATAGTCATATACTTAATTTACAGTCACAGGAAAGAATTTTATAGATAGATGTAGGGGAGCCATAATTTTTGAATCTCAGTGGAAATGGGTGAGAGAACAGACCAGCTGCACTTGTTTGATCTCCACCCACCTACACAGTCAATTTATTGCTCCCTATTTTACATATTTCTGCTTCTGAGAACCATGCCTTTTTTTAAAGTACTTACAGCCTTTTTCATAAGTCCTGCGACACGTGCATGTCACGTGAAGTGAGCCGCGTCAGAGCCAAAGTGTCGAAGAATTAGAATGAATGCCTATTTTCTCTGTGAATTCTGCACAGTACCTGCTCATTAAGTACTCAAAAAAAAGGCACGGTTCTCAGGAGAAGAAATATGTAAAATAGAGAGCAATAAATTGATTGTATAGGCGGGTGGAGATCAAACAAGTGCAGCTGGTCTGTTCTTTCACCCATTTCCACTGAGATTCAAAAATTATGGCTCCCCTACATCTACCTATAAAATTCTTTTCTGTATCTGTAAATTAAGTATATGACTATACCAACATCTCCTGCGAGTTTGAAGCCAATCCATTCAGTATTCATGGTCCAGCAGCAAGATTTGTGTTCCACTTCAAGCTCTTTCCACCCTCCTTTTCTCACAACAGGTCTTGCAGAGTAGAACACAAATCTTGCTGCTGGACCATGAATACTGAATGGATTGGCTTCAAACTTTCAGGAGATGTTGGTATAGTCATATACTTAATTTACAGATACAGAAAAGAATTTTATAGGTAGATGTAGGGGTGCCATAATTTTTGAATCTCAGTGGAAATGGGTGAGAGAACAGACCAGCTGCACTTGTTTGATCTCCACCCACCTATACAATCAATTTATTGCTTCCTATTTTACATATTTCTTCTCCTGAGAACCGTGCCTTTTTTTTGAGTACTTACAGCCTTTTTCATAAGTCCTGCGACACGTGCATGTCACGTGAAATGAGCCGCGTCAGAGCCAAAGTGTCGAAAAATTAGAATGAATGCCTATTTTCTCTGTGAATTCTGCACAGTACCTGCTCATTAAGTACTCAAAAAAAAGGCACGGTTCTCAGGAGAAGAAATATGTAAAATAGAGAGCAATAAATTGATTGTGTAGGCAGGTGGAGATCAAACAAGTGCAACTGGTCTGTTCTCTCACCCATTTCCACTGAGATTCAAAAATTATGGCACCCCTACATCTACCTATAAAATTCTTTCCTGTGTCTGTAAATTAAGTATATGACTATACCAACATCTCCTGCAAGTTTGAAGCCAATCCATTCAGTATTCATGGTCCAGCAGCAAGATTTGTGTTCCACTTCAAGCTCTTTCCACCCTCCTTTTCTCACAACAGGTCTTGCAGAGTAGAACACAAATCTTGCTGCTGCACCATGAATACTGAATGGATTGGCTTCAAACTTTCAGGAGATGTTGGTATAGTCATATACTTAATTTACAGACACAGGAAAGAATTTTATAGGTAGATGTAGGGGTGCCATAATTTTTGAATCTCAGTGGAAATGGGTGAGAGAACAGACCAGCTGCACTTGTTTGATCTCCACCTGCCTACACAGTCAATTTATTGCTCCCTATTTTACATATTTCTTCTCCTGAGAACCGTGCCTTTTTTTTGAGTACTTAATGAGCAGGTACTGTGCAGAATTCACAGAGAAAATAGGCATTCATTCTAATTTTTCGACACTTTGGCTCTGACGCGGCTCATTTCACGTGACATGCACGTGTCGCAGGACTTATGAAAAAGGCTGTAATGAGCAGGTACTATGCAGAATTCACAGAGAAAATAGGCATTCATTCTAATTCTTCGACACTTTGGCTCTGACGCGGCTCACTTCACGTGACATGCACGTGTCGCAGGACTTATGAAAATGGCTGTAATGAGCAGGTACTGTGGAGAATTTACAGAGAAAATAGGCATTCATTCTGATTTTTTGACATTTTGGCTCTGACGCGGCTCACTTCACGTGACATGCACGTGTCGCAGGACTTATGAAAATGGCTGTAATACATTATACAATGGTACTTTGGGTACAACTGTAGATTCTAAAGCTACTAAATGGAAGCAAGAGGCTGTTTTAGGTAAAATTCTCTGGCATCAGATAAATACTGTAGTTATTCTCAGACAAAATATGAGACAGAAGACTCAGTCAGAGCAAGACACAAAACTTAGAGCTGCACTTGAGAATATGAGATACAAGGCATGTACTGATAATGATATAATTTTTTTAAGAACTCTAATAGCTGGTAAAACTCCAGATAAGAAAGATGTATCTAGAAAGAAATTCAGAAATGTATCAGTAATAGTTAGTTTAAATCTACAGAAAGATAAACTCAATGAAGTTGGTGCAGAAAGATTTGCAAGAGATCACAATCTTCCACTATATACATTCTACTCTATAGACACAATAAACAATGATTGTACAGATCCTAAGAGACCAAGTAGAGGTAGACCTAAAAAGCAAGGATTTGTCAAAGGAATAATTCAACCAGAACTCCAAAAAATACTTTGGAATCTACCTCCAACTTGTACTGAACATAGACCTGGAAAACTAAAGCTTTGTATTGGAATGCCTGTTATGATAAAAAGAAATGAAGCAACTGAATGCTGTGTAACCAATGGTGCTGAAGCAACTGTATTTGGATGGGATGCAATTGATCTATCAGATGGAAAGCAGGCTATTGATGTCCTTTTTGTAAAGTTAAATAATCCACCACAGTCTATTCAACTACCAGGGTTACCACTTAATGTTGTACCTTTATCTAGACATTCTCTTAAGACAAAATGCCAGCTCATAAAAAATGGAGAGTCTGTAACAATCAATATCAATAGAGATCAAATATGCATTCTACCTAACTTTGCAATGACTGACTATGCATCACAAGGTAGAACAAGATTGTATAATGTAATTGATCTGAACAACTGTCAGAATCATCAGTCATATTATACTTGTCTTTCTAGAAGCTCTTCTGCAGAGGGAACTATAATATTACAGGGCTTTGATAAAAACAAGATCATGGGTGGCATTAGTGGATATCTAAGACAAGAATTCAGAGAGCTTGAGATACTTGATGAACTGACCAAAGAAAGATATGAGGGAAGACTTCCATCACATGTAAATGCACATACAAGAGGTGTACTGCTGAGACAATATATGAATTACAAAGGATCAAATCACCAGCCCTCTCATTTACACTCTGCAATTGCTTGGACAGATGAGCTTATTTCTTCAGATAACAAATATAGTCAATGGAATTCATGCCATGTAAAGCATAATATAACTGAGATGAATGAGCAGAGAGTAGATAAAAAAGCTGAAGAAATAATGCCAGATAATAAAACTAAAATATCCAGTGACACATTAGCCAGTACATCATATTTAGGGAAAAGAAATAGTGATAATGACAGTGAAGGCTCTACCTTACAGCCATTTTCATAAGTCCTGCGACACGTGCATGTCACGTGAAGTGAGCCGCATCAGAGCCAAAATGTCGAAAAATTAGAATGAATGCCTATTTTCTCTGTAAATTCTGCACAGTACCTGCTCATTAAGTACTCAAAAAAAAGGCATGGTTCTCAGGAGCAGAAATATGTAAAATAGGGAGCAATAAATTGACTGTGTAGGTGGGTGGAGATCAAACAAGTGCAGCTGGTCTGTTCTCTCACCCATTTCCACTGAGATTCAAAAATTATGGCTCCCCTACATCTATCTATAAAATTCTTTCCTGTGACTGTAAATTAAGTATATGACTATACCAACAGCTCCTGCAAGTTTGAAGCCAATCCATTCAGTATTCATGGTCCAGCAGCAAGATTTGTGTTCCACTTCAAGCTCTTTCCACCCTCCTTTTCTCACAACAGGTCTTGCAGAGTAGAACACAAATCTTGCTGCTGGACCATGAATACTGAATGGATTGGCTTCAAACTTGCAGGAGCTGTTGGTATAGTCATATACTTAATTTAAAGACACAGGAAAGAATTTTATAGATAGATGTAGGGGAGCCATAATTTTTGAATCTCAGTGGAAATGGGTGAGAGAACAGACCAGCTGCACTTGTTTGATCTCCACCCACCTACACAGTCAATTTATTGCTCCCTATTTTACATATTTCTGCTTCTGAGAACCATGCCTTTTTTTTGAGTACTTAATGAGCAGGTACTGTGCAGAATTTACAGAGAAAATAGGCATTCATTCTAATTTTTCGACACTTTGGCTCTGACGCGGCTCACTTCACGTGACATGCACGTGTCGCAGGACTTATGAAAAAGGCTGTAAATACTCCAAGTAAGTGACATAAAGCAAGTGAATATAATCAAAACAGTGCAAGCTCATCACCTTTAGGACTAAGATGGGATTCAGTAAGTTATAGTTGTGCGTATGACTCTGTATTGCCTATTTTATTCAATTTATACATAGAAGACTATGAGAGGTGGTATAATATATATTCACAGTATCAAATTAAATTGCATGATCATTTTCAGAGGGTGATGAATTCAATAAGTAGTTTTGAAGAAGAAAGAGATGTCATTTGTAACAAGCTTTTCAACCAGAACAGACGTCAATTTCCATTAGGTCATAAATTAACAGCTGTAGCCTCTGTTGTGCAGAAATGCCTAGAAGCAAAAGAACCTATAATATATAAGCAAAGCCAGTGTATTCAATGTAATAGGTCTAAACAAAGTCTTTTATTATCCTCATTTATTCCATGTTTTACAGAAGACTTTAATACAGCTCCTGAATGGTATTTATTCAGCAGTCAATATAAAAACATCAATCCATACCCCTCTATTCAACAATGGCTTAACTATTACTTTGGTGCAATGTCAGTAACATGTAGACAATGTCAAATGGACTATATAGCTGACACCAATGTACAATCTCATATCAGTGAGTCAACAAATGTTGTAGCTGTGCAGTTGTATAATTATAAGATTATAATTGATCATGAGATTGTTATAAAATGTACACCATGTTTGAAAAAATACAAATTGCGAGGTCTGATTTATGGTGGTAACAATCACTTCACTTGTAGAATAATAGATAAGTCTGGACTGGTCTGGTATAATGACGGTATAACCACTGGCAGAGTTTCAAATGCAGAAAAGTATCTATCACAGTATAGTGATTATGAGCTTCATGGCGAAGGGAAAACTACAGCAGTCATTGCTCTATATGCTATTATTTAATGTACAACAAGCAGTGTAAAGGAGGAGGGATGGGAAGGTAGCACATCATCGCTCTGAGGAATAAGCACATGACCCATAGACAACATTCCAAGACCACCGAGTTCCTATTCGACAACAGTTCAGCAAGTCGTGATATACATAAGAGCTGCGATGCTTACTTTGAGGGTGTAGAAGACGACTGGAGGGAAACACAAAGGCATCTTACTGTTCAAGCCAATCTCGACACTGAGTCTGAATTTTGTTCTCAGCCTTCACCAAAGCATCAAGCAGCTCATTCGTGTGGATGACAGCCTCCTGATAATAAGTCATCAGACCGATGATCGCAGTGTTCCATTTGTTGACAATCTTGGAAAAGGCGGTAGAGCCTGAGCTCATGAGGACCTGGTGGATACGGTTGTTAAACTGTTGAACACTTATGAAATTCTTCAGCGTAACATATTCCATGGAAACTTTAATATTCTTACCTTCATCGGAGACGCGGAGGAAGGTGCGTAGTACGCTCCTTTGACTGCTCGTTGGTCAAGTTCCACACCCCGTCCTTGAGTGACAACTGCTCTCCACTCATCGTCCGGATCTTCGGCAGAATGCACACCTCGAAGCCGCTCATCGAGAAGAGTAGCTGAGGGTTGTTTTTAGAGTAGACACTCACAAACGTATCTTCCCATTCAATCGTCGTCAAAGAACGACGCAGGCTCTGCTTCACGTTCCAGAACACAGCTCGACCTAGATTAACGTCGTGCTTGATCAAGCGCATACGGCAATCCCGCGGCCAACATCTCTCGTTGTTATACCCAATAACGTTGTTGTTTGTCGGATCTGGATTCTCGCTGAGGTAACATTGTATAAGGTCGTGTGATTCCTCGGCGGCAAAGCGAGATAAAATATGTAAACGATCAACACAACGAGAATAGAGACAGACTGGATGGCGTGTCTCGGTTGCAGAATAACGGTACTGCAGGAAATTGTCGGGCAGTCGTGGGGGACCCGCCATTTCACTTGCACGTTGCAATTCAACCTTTTCGTAGACCTTCAAAAGTACGGTCTCCATCATCACTACGCATTCACCATTGCTTGTCTCCCAGATATGTCCGTCAAGTTATTGATACCCTGGCACCACTTGTACACCAGAAGGGGAGGAGGTTCGGTGTCCGCGCTTGTCAGCCTCAAAGAAGAAGAACTGGTCAAAATATGTGTCTGTAATCGTCTCAACGGGTTCGATGTTGTAGCAAGGAATGAGTTTGCCATATGTGTCGAAGAACTCGATGCCTGCCTCTTTGAAGGCTCGCTGAGTGAGCAAGAGACGCTTGATCCTAGACAGACCTGCACGCGAATCAATTAGCTACACCCTACGACCAATTAGAAAAAAAACATACATTCGTGTGAATTGTCATACGCCTGCTCAACGAGAGCAAGCTCATCACGCTGAGATTGGTTAAGATGACCTTTGACGCTGTACGCGTCATGCTTTTACGAAAGGGGACTGTATGGAAACATCAGTGAGAGCCACCGAAAGACGTAGTTAATTGAATCTTACGGGAATGGGATGGGAGCAAATTTCCGACTCTCAAGCCAGTGGACCGTCGATGTGTAGATCGCAACGGCCTCCTCAGCACTAAGGTAAGGTCCATCTTTGAGGTAAGCATGCCGACGCTCCTGCTCAGCTTTCAAGTACAGTCGAGTAAGACGTCCCAAGTTCTTCTTGACCACAGCCTTGTCGACAGTCGCACCATGCCTGATATGCTCGCGATCGTAGTGCGAAATCGAGCACCACCAGTCCGCCTTGCTCTTGATGTACCGCAAGATGGTGTTCTCGATTGCAGTCGGCATTCCGGGACCTTCCATGGAACTGTAGAATAACGCTTAGTACGCAAAGTCCAGATTCAACCAAACGACGTACTGTTTGCCTTTCCAGCAGTGCCACGCTTCCGACAAGTGCTGCAAGATAGTCTTCGCCTTGTTCTGCTTGATCGACTCCGGCATCATATCAAGAATATTGTGCATCATGGCAGTGCGTAATTCCAAGTCATAGTGCGATTCGACACGCTGCTTCGTGACCGTCTTTGCGATGCCCTTGCTGTTGCGACCCTCGAACTGACGCACAAGCAAAATTCCGAGCCAGTGCTCAAGCAACGGTACAATTCCACGCATGAAGAAGAGCCACCCTCGCCAACCTGGAGCCCCAAACCCACAGCCTGGGCCCTTACCAACAAGTCCCGCATTGAAGCAATAATAGATCAAATGCTTGAGATCTTTGCACATCCGGACCTGACGCATAAGCTTGTACTTGTAATGGTACATATCGGTGAGCACGCCGATATGTGCGAAGATATACTGCAATGCATCCGCCAGTTGGAAGGCATCCACATTGCCAAGCCGGAATTGGACGTGCGCATCGACAACGAGCTTCGTGAGGCGAAGGTTTTCACGGCACATATAGAATGCATTTCCAAAGCGAGACTTTTTGCGTTCCTCAGTCGTGAGCGTCTTTACCGGCTTCAGATTCATGCTGTAATCGAGATGAAGGTAAGCCGAGTCCTAGAAGGATTGGAAGTCAGAATGATGTAACGCAGCTTTCCCAAGGATCATACCTTGCGATGGATGAGCGGAATGCAAGAGAGGCGTTCTCGGCAGCCTCCTTTATTAAAAGATCATCGCCGAGCACAACGATGAGGCGGTCTGCCAGCTGCTGCACCTGCTCAATGATGTAAACCGGCTCCAGATCGCTCGGTTTTCTGCGGTCGATATGGAAAGTCTGCGTTGCGTTCTTCACGATACGGTTCAGGTTGACAAGAAGATAGTGGGCAGTGGAATTGTCGCGGCCCGGGAAAATGATTTCACGGAGCAATTTACGATCCTCATGAAGACGGTCATATTCCTCGTCAAGTTTTTGCTGGAGCTCGAGGGATGAGTCATCGATACTGACTTGCAAAGCACCAGTGAGAAAAAGTGACGTCGACCCAATAGCAATGTTCGAACTCGCGATCATTGCTACCGAACGTTTTTGATCGTTTGCCGTTCGATAAGAGCACCGTCCATACCATCCTCGCCATACACGAAATGGATCAGGTCACCCAGTGAGTTTCGTAGTCCCATCGTAGCAGACAGCCACGTCTTCGAGTGCCTTTACAAGTCGACGCTGAATGTAACCAGTCTCGTCCGTCTTGACAGCGCGCCTCTGGGCTGAAATCATCCTTCGTAAAGTGAGGTAGTGTGCGATGTCTGAAGCCGAACGGGAGTCGCTTCCCTTCAACGGACTGCTGACCAACACAGACGGACATCTGCGAGATGTTAATGAACGAACCCTTCGAACCCACGACAACCATCTCTTTGACACCGGAGTGGTCACGCGCCAAGTTGAGCTCGCCTTCGACTCGACTCTCGAACGACTCGCGAATAGTCATTCTCGGTGCAGCGTTCAGACGGTCGTTAGATGCATCTTCAATGGCCTGCACGACATTCTGCTTTCGCATCTTGATCTGCTCCATGATGTACGCCATTGTCTTCTTATCCGCGACCGTATCACCAATGCCTATACTGAATCCATTGTGGAACAGCCAGTAATTAACAATCTGCTGGAGACCACTGAACAGCGTATGAGTCGCTTCGGGACCTTTTTCGTGGAAGACGACGTGGATAAGACCGCCTTGCGACGCTCCAACCGTCTTTTTCTCCACGATACCAAAGACGATCTCGCCGTTTTCAATGATCATGCCATCGTCGAAAACGGGGCTCGAAAATTTCGGATCAGGCGAGCGATATGCGTTTATTCCGCGAGGAATCGTCATGCTAAGAATCTGTTTGCCCGTCCATAATGGCTTCCGCTTCAAGATCGCCGGCGTCGCAATCGTGCCGTCCCAGTCCGGCACCCACAGCAGGATGTTTTGCACCTGCACCCAGTCGAGGAAGCTATCCCGCAGAGTGAATTTCCGGACACCGCACAACGTGTCCTGTACGATGCCCAAAACAGGTTTGTTCACCTGCGGCGAGATGATCTGCTTTGCAACCTATGCAATTTGACTGAGTTCGGCTCTCGTCTCTTCGCTCTGAGGAACGCTAGACGGAGCTGAGAAAGAGATGTAAGGCTAATCTTAAAAGTGACATACTGCTTGTTCATCTCATCGCCATCGAAATCGGCATCATACGGTGGAGTGACGGAAAGATTTAGACGAAAGGCTAAAATACACTAATCAACGACCATACATTGAGTTAAAGGTGGATAAACACGTACTAGAGTAAAGCATAAGTCGCACGCGATGCCTCGCCGGAGAAGGCTTCTTCTCATCAACTGCAGGGGACTTCTTCGTCGCTGTCTTGTTCCCTACAGCTGTTGCCACAGATGCAGCTGATCGAATTGAATTCGCCGACGGTGACTTTCGAATGACAGGCGTCTTGTTCGCCGTTGTTTACGTAGATACTGTAGTAATGGGCGACACCTTCCGTGTGCGCGATGCCGCGCTTACCGTACTAATTGGTGCCGCACTCGTTTCAGAGACGCGATGCGGCCGTCCTTTCAGTAGCGCAGGCGCCGACATTTTAGGCGATCTTGAGGTTCCGGTGCTGCGCATCGAGGTCGTTGACGTGGTCGAGACTTTCCTCGACCGAGTAACAGAGTCGCGTGGGTCATGTTCTCGCGACGCGTCTTGAATGTAGACTCGTGTGTTGAAGCCCCGCTCCTGCTGCTGGACATTGACACATTCGAGAGCGAGGATGTCGGTCGCGAGGGCGGATGAGGTGGACAAAGAGTACCTTGCTGGCCTGCTGTGGCGGCATTTGTGTGGATAGTCGATGCATGTGAACGAGTAGATGAAACAGAGGCGGCGACAGACTTGGGTCTTTGCAAGGAGACGATGTTCGGTAGTTTTACACTCGTGACACCTGCGTCTTTCCCAGTTGTGCGCGGAGAACGAGAAGCTACACCGGGCCGTCGAGAAACCACGGAAGATGATGCGGTAGAGCGCGCAAGGGACGAGATCGAGCCCTTTAGTCGCGGGCTTTCTTGTTCGTCACCCTCCCCATCCATGTCCATACCTGAAGTACACGAGAGCGCACTCGGTGCCCTATGGACGCTTGGACTCGTGCTACGCGGGGTGGACGGCGCAAACTTCGAGTCTGGCCGGCTCTTCTTACGCTCACGCTCCGTTGCAGTCGTAAGGCGCGATGACGCTCGGCTAGTCGTCGATGCAACGCTGCGCGCTACGCTCCGGACAGATGCGCTAGACGAGGTGACAGCCGCATTCATGCGAGCAAGGTTCTTGTTCAGCACGCTCGTACGAAGCGAATGCGACGTGCTCATGCTATCGCGCTCAGTAGTGTCTTCAACCCTGATGCCGCAGAAGACGACAATGCAGCAGATAAGATGGAAGATGCAGATGCCAGAGACGGCTTTGCTGTCATCGGCATGCTGCTTTGCGTTGCTTTGATGGAGCCGAACAACTGTACAGGCCACGACTCCGATTTAGCAAGAGGTGGGGAAGGCGCCGGCGAGGAGGAGAACGAGAAATAGCGCGAGCATAAACGATAGCTAGCATTTGTTAGTCTCAAGGACAGGTGGTAGGTTCTGTGCTCGTGCTCACCTTTATGTCCCCAAACCTCCGAGTCCGCGTTGCTGCCTTCGTCCATCGCGTCCTCATCCAGTAGATCCCAGGCGACATCTGGGAAGCGATCTTTCATGCGATGAAAGAGCGATTGGAGGTCCTCTTGCCATGCTGTCGTCGACCTTTTTGTTGCCTCGAGCAGTGCGGGTGGGCAGGCAGGCAGCTATAACGAGACGGCTACCATGAGAAGCAGTGATGTAGTGTGATTTAAAAAAAAGCAGAGCAAGCCCGAGAGAAAAGTGAAGGAGACAAATCAGAGTGTGCCTCCTGCTGAGGATCACATGAGGGAGTGAAGCGAGTGTCTTTGCTGCAGCAAAACAGACTCATCGACGACCGCAAGGGTGGAGATCACATGTTGGCACTGTCGTCAACTTTGCTTTCGACCGATTTTTAATTCAACCGGGCCACTTTATTTTACAAAAAATACATAGGCAGATAGATAATTGTCTGAAGTTTTTTTACATGGTTCAAGCTTGAGATTTGGATGGTTGCATAAAATTAAATATGTCAATGAAGAAAGTGAGCACTGTACAGCCACAAAAGCTGTGAGTCGGTCCATAGCCACCGCTCAATTTAGCAGAAAAGGGGTCCAAAATTAACATATATGGTATGCCATCAGCTTATAAAAGCTGACAAAAACCCAAATCGGGCTCCCTAACTTTGCCCACAACAAAAGACGATACTTCGTAAACTCAGTAATCGTAACACACTGCCCTTCGAGATCTGAACCCAGATTTTTCCATTGAAGTGCAATATACAGTCTACTTCCTCATTCACCGCAAGGAATGTCAGAACCTTTTGGTGAGGGTTCCATTTGTGAATGGCTTCAATCGATAGTGCAATTTTGTTCTGGACCTTGACTTGGAGATGCTTTGCTGGTCGTCCAACCTTTGAATTAAGCAGATGAGCAAGAGAAGGGAGCGGTGTTGTATTTGATAGGCTTACTGCTGGGAAGAAGGTGATTGTCACTTCTTTCTATAGCTCTGAATCCATTTCTTTCCATCTCTGCTCAGCTTCCATGTCCTCTGTGTACTCCCGCTGGGACGATGTTAGTGAGTTTAGCCATAACGGGCCTATTGGAACTGTGAGGCTTGAACTTTGCCTTGCTGCTGGAGGTCTCTCAGTGTCAAACATATTCTCTGAAGCTCTGAGGGACTGGGGGGTGGTTTGAGTGGTGGAGGGTATTCCTGCGACTGGGGGGGGGCACTCCTGGGGGGTTGTTTATGTTGAGGATGTCATGGCCAGGGACAGGCCTTCCAGGCATCTTAGTGTGCTCTCTAAATGTCTGGTTGGAAGAAATGCAATGGTGTCTGCACTGTATGGTTAGACAACGAGTATTTCCCCAGCCCCTGCAACCTGGCACAGAGCATTGCGTCGTCTCAGCCCGAGCTTTGGTGGGAGAAGGGCTTGGTATGGGGAGGTCTGGGTAGCTAGTGGGGTAGAGGTGGTGGATTATTTGGCTTCCACAGTCATAGCACTGCACGTCTTCAGTATGGGCAAGAAAATGAGGAAGAAAAAAAAACATACGTGTTGAGCTGCCCATCCGTCTCGTGTCACCCAGGGTTTTCCCAGCTGCTTCCTACTTTCACCTTGTGCTTCAGGGCAAGAGCTATGGTATACGAAAGGCTTCAAGCCTTCAAGGGCCTTGAATCCAGGTGAGGACTTTTTGCCTCCAACCATTCGACCTCATCCAGTTTGGCAAAGGGAGTTCGTTGACTGACAAGTGTGATCTATGTTCACTTTTGTCACAGTACATTACAGGAGTTCTTCTGTAGAACATCGCTTATATCTGCCTATACTTTACCCAATGCATTTCTACTGTTCACAGACTTGCCAGTGTGCTTTGTATATGTATGCAGATACTCATTGTTGGGTACCTTAAACTTCTTTCTTAAAATAGCCTGCTAAGTAAACAATACTTCTTCCTTGGCATATCATTTCGAGCTTCTCACTGCAATGCTGCCTTCTTGCATCTCATTAGGTAAAAAACACAACTCAAAAAAAGATCATCGCACGCATGCTAGATTTGGTATTAGCAGTAATACAGATGATCGCCATTCTTTACTACCGAAAAAGTTACGATTACATACTAAATCGGCACTTCATCAGCATTTCTGCTGCATCAATTACATAATATCAACCCTGACTCCAGCTGAACTCTAAGCGAGCTCCAATGGAGTGTGTTTCCCATCCCAGGGACACCCTCAGGGAAAGGGACGTCGGCAAGGATGATGACGATGAAAGAAAAGGAGAGACAGATGTACACACTTGGGATCCTAACACCAACTAGACACCGAACAGCAGCACAGAGCAGTCAATAGTATGCACCAACAAGGATACACATCATGCAGCATGGTTGCAAATGTTAGCAAGACCAGAGATTACAAAGAGCGTAGACAGAACGTGAAGTTTGCTATTTCAATTGCACGTGAGATGAATGTAACAATCTTCCTCATTCTGGAGGATATTGTCAATGTCGACCCACAAGTGGTGCATTTTTTTATTCATCTGCACTAACAACCCTGAACGGAGCAAGCAACTACATGGAAATGGAATGCCAGAGGAGAAAGAGGGCAAAGGACAGAGTTGGATAGCTTTACGAGTGCAGCATACATCATGCAGGGCAGTGTCATGGATGCTGCATGTCAGCCAATGGCTGATTCGCTTTTTCTTACTTATATAGGCCATGTAAATATAGTATAATAGTATGAATATAATCTACATAATATTCTATGAATTACAGAAGAAAAAAAGAGTCAAATGGTGGAGAAATGAATGGGATAGTTGAGCTTGTCGTACTGCACGACGAGCTCAGGTGTTTGATCAACACGTGATCAACGTTGACAACATGCAGAGTTTGAATGACGCATCGAAGCTGTGTTTGGCAAGCGATGCACGTCCTTGGTAACCGGCATGCCCTGGTTACCGGTGCCTAGCTCCCTAGTGACTAAGGCCTAGAGTTGAGCTCAGTATTGAGCTCAGTAATAGAGACAACCCTGGAACCCACCTAATTAGAGGGACTCCAAGGGTCTTGGACACTCTCTAATTAGATATGGGGAAGTATGTACCTTAGGTGTCAGAGCAGAAAAGGCAGAGCACGACTTTGAAGATATGATCATATAGAGTAAACCAGCCCTGGAGTTCCCGGCTTCGTCGGGAACTCCGCTGGCCATCAATCCGAGTTTTTTAGGCATTGCTTAATCTGAGTTTTTTAGACATTGCTTAATCTGAGTTTTCTAGTTCTTCAGATTTAATTAATGCAATTTTTCACTTTAAAAGCTATACCTATTCAAAGTTCCTTGCTGGCCATCAGTCTAAGCTCTTAGGCCCTGTTCAGTACAGAAAATAAGGCCTGAGTTAGCTCCATGAATTAGCCTATAAAGGATATTTTATGTCATAAGGCTTATGTGAAACTGCCACAAAAGGCTATTCATGGAGCTAATTCATGGCTAACACGGGCTTATTTTCTGTACCAAACAGGGCCTTAGAACAATGCTTCATCTTAGTTCACATGATTCCTCAATTGCAAAACTGTATATCTCACATACACATGCTTGAAAGCAATCTGAATTTTTATTGTATGACATTTTATTTACAACAAAACCTCACTAAGTATAATATTGGTTGTTGAGAACTTGGAGATAGAATAAGTCTCCTTCAATGGAGAGACAGAGTGCATAATACCTGCTTCTCATGTCTTCATTTAAAATAGAAAGGATATTCTTTATACAATATAGATATTATATTAGGACACCTTATATTATATTCATAAAAGGCTAGAGGTGTAGGCCTGCTAGAGTATTCTCACTACTTCTAACATGTTGCTGACTTCCTATATATCATGACTTGGCTCTGATGTATTGAGTGTCTGACATTCCAAGACACAAACTCTGAAACACAACCATGTAGCTGTACCACAATTATGAGGAGTCCAAGTCTGAGACTCAGTGGCAGCCTCCAGACCTTTGGAGTCTGGCACATTATATTTAATTCATGCCCTTTTCACATCCTCTTTACTGCCCAACTCATCCAAAGCTTATAAGCACATATACTAAGTTGTGCTATGTATACTCTGGCATGAGCCAGGCTAATGACTTACATATTCTGAGAGTAATTTTCAATGGACTCCAATTGGTTGATTTTCTACTGAAATTCATTTTATAATACACATGGAGAAGATAGCAGAATATTTTTCTAATTAACTTATTTTTTTCAGCATTTTTCCTAACTTTTTCATATGAGGAATGGGTTGTTTGAGCTCAAAGTATAAAATTGATTGTAGATGATTTGCATACTACCACTTTTAGCCCTTTTGGAGAAGAGCATGAATTAATTAAAATATTTTTTCCTGATTTTTGCAACTTTATTCATATTTTTACAATTTTATTCATATGGGAAATGAGTTGATTGAGCCTACAGAGCGGTCTGCTCACAGATGTGTGCCCATGTGCAGACATCATGTGATGATCTGCAATGTTGCCGCTTTGAGCCATCAAAATTTTCGGAGCTGGCCGGAGCAGGAGCATGTGGGTGACAACTAAAGAAGGAAAAAAGAAGCATCAAAAACATTGAAAGTCCGAATTTAGTCAGCATGTGGCTGTGTCAAAAGTAGGGGGTTGCGTTTGTATATTAAGATAGATACGGGTGGTTCCGAAAAGTCTTCGGCCCCCCCGTTTTTGGTCAACAATCAGCATAGCCTAATGAAGGAAGTGATCCACATGAGCAAACCTTCGTGTTGCACGTTTTTATTGTTTGTTGTTGCTGCCTGCTGTCTCTATGGTCCACCACCAGCTTGATTCACCTAAAAAAAATCACATTATTGGTGCTATTTGTAGTGGTGCATCTATCAGGAGCTCAGCTAGACTTGAAAATGTCCCAAGAATGATGGCCCAGTCAGTCTGGAAGAAATGGCTGGCTTCTGGCTTGACCTCAAACCAACTGCAAAAAGGATGACCAAAGAAACTCGATGCTATGATGCACGAGATTCTTATTCACTATGCAACAACATACCACTTCATGCCTCTCAAGCACCTGGGTAAACGAATGGGAATTGGTCGCAACACCGTCTGACAGGAGTTGGCAATGGAGGGCTTGCATCGGAGGAAGGTTAGGAGGTGTCTGAAGGGGACAGCAATTCAGGAGGCATGTCGTCTCATCTGGGCAGGGATTCATCAGGGGTGGGGCATAGAGCAGTGGAGGTCCATTCTCTTTTCTGATGAGTCCTATGTCTGCATTGACGGAAACATTGGGAATGTCTATGTTACCCAAAAACCACATGAAGAGTACGAGCACCAATGTACCCTTGATAGACCATCACAGTCTCCTCTTCACATCATGGTTTGGGCATGCATAGCTCACAACTACAAGGGTCCTCTTGTTATCCTTGATTATCCAGGAGGACGAGGTGGAGGGATGACTGCTGCCTGGTACCAGGAGCAAGTATTGCTGCCTGTTCTGATCCCTGCCTTCAACCAGCTTTGTGCTCAGCACCATGACCTCAAGTTCCAGCAGGACAATGCACACTGCCACACTGCTAGAGCCACTATCCAATGCCTCCAGGACAACAACATTCCCCAGTTCCCTCATCCACCAGTATCTCCTGATGTCAACCCTATTGAACCGGTCTGGTTTGACTGGAAAAACATCATTTGTGGTTGTAACTCAGTCCCTGAGATGAAGGAGGAGCTCATCACAGCCACTAGGGAGGCCTGGGACACACTTACAATCAAACAAATCAACAAACAAATCGAATCCATGCCAAAACGTGTATCTGCAGTCATTTTTGCGGAGGGAGGAAACACTGGTTACTAAATACCCACAAGTTTTGCATAATTTATTCAGTATATATTGTATTTTTATTATATGTATATAAATCTGGGGGATATGGACGTGCATAATTTGTTTTGGCTTGGTTTTGTGTGAAGTATGAGGAGACGGACGATGAACGACGCGACACGAAGGTTTGCTCACGCGGATCACTTCCTTCATTAGGCTATGCTGATCGTTGACCAAAAACGGGGGGGCCGAAGACTTTTCGGAACCACCTGTACATTTGTATGTTCAACGTCCGAGAGCTAAGTTCCGTAAAATCAGCCGGAGAAGACAGTACCATGTAGTGTGGTCTTTCTAGCCTTGGAGGAAATAGACTTACCCTTTTCGCAGATTAAATGTAATTCTCTCCATCGTCGTTGAATCTCGCAATGTTTCGATCAATACAATGATACAATCATACTGAGCAAACAATTTCCCAAATGTGCAAAACAAGTCACGTCGATGGTATTTCATCGCCACATTACAAGAAACATATTAGCAAAGCAAGAAAGGCGACGCAGCGCTACATAGCATGCAATTTATCTTCCGCCGGCTCATCAGAACAAGCCGTGTACGATATATTTGGTGAACAGATCTTCCCTAGACTCAAGGGGCACTAATCGTACACACTGCACGCTCTTTCGAGCTCGTCCAAGTCGATGCCCATATCGAAATCGATGGAGCTGTCCGCCTCTGCTGGAGGCGGGGACGAACGGTCGTCTTCGGCAGCACTGACCCTCGCATCCTCAATATGACGGTTTTTTGAAGATGACGCCGAAGGAGTCCGGTTCTGTTGAGTTTGAGAAGGTTGTACTCTAGTCGCAGGACCGCTTTCTTGTCCATGGTTATCCACAGCTGAGGTCGAGCTCAGAGATACTGCATCAATGTAAGCAGACGTGTCGTGTATCCCGCTCGGCGCAGTGGATTGGGAGCTCGGCGTGAACTGTGTCTGCTGTGCGGCTCCTGCTGGTTCAGGCTGGTGCTCGGGCCTGTTCTTCGCGAATGGAACTTTGAACTTGTCTTGCTTCAGGGGGAGAGAGCGCCCTATAGTATGAATCTGACTCGACGATGGAGCCTGACTGTTTACGGGGCGCCGCATACCAAGTGCAGGCGGGCCATTTGGCTTCGGAAGGGGAGCTGGTGTTGGTTGCGGTGCTAAAACGCGTTCTTCCGGCATCGGAGGAAGCATAGTGAGATTTGCGCACAGACTGTGACTAGACACCGCGGGACATGGTGTATGCGAGGATGACTGGGACTTTGGAGGGCCAGAGGTCGCTGAGGCAGATACCGACACAGATACACCATTTGTAGCACGACCTCTGTCACATCCCTTGGCGGATGGCACGCCCAAACAATGAGTATTCGTTGCATTTGAAACTATATCTGAGGGAGGTAGGGGAGTTAAAGTTGCGAGGGATGACGAGGATGAGAACGATGGCGCTTCGGCGCTTCTCTCGATCTTGCGCGAGTTCAGCCCTGATAAGGCATGTCCGTCCGTAAAAGTCAAAGGCGACTTCGCGGTGTTTGACCAAGTCTTGCGAAGTGGAACGAAGGATGGTGGAGGCATGGCATGTGTAAGTCCGTTGTGTTGAACACCTTCGCTGCGTTGCGCACTCGTGCCCTGTTGTACCTTTTCGTTAATAGCTTTGTCGTTAACAGTCATTTCTTCTTCTTCACAATCAATATCGGCGGCTCTCTGTTTTCCTTTGATATCAGCCGATCTCCTGTGCTTCTTCGTCACTGCATAACCTTCCACAAGAGTACGCGCAGCCCTCTTTTGTTTCCTTTGTTTTTCCCGCAGAGCTTCCTGCTCCCGCTTCGCACTTTCGTCTGCCTGTTTCGAGACAAGTGGGAAAGTCGCAACCACCTTGTGGATGTGTTTATCGAAATTGTTTTCCGGCCGTGTTGAGATGGGTGCTGTCTGTGGTACATTAGTTGCACTGGGTGAGCGGCGTTTCTGTTGACGTCGCATTCGAGCGGCTCTTTCCGCTGATGATGTCGTTGAGGAGGACGCATCGGATGTACCTGACCCAGGAGACGGTGACCAACTGTTTGCTTGAGCAATGCGCGGAGCTGTAAGAGTATAAACAGCTATGAGCTCGGAATAACACGTTCATATATGTATCGCGCCAGACACGCACGCTTCCGTGGTATGTACGCGTCAGTCATCAGCTGGTTAAGAGCTGGATCTTTTGGCTGCGATGCTTGCCAGAAGACGCGGTTCATGCTGACCTCCGGGTCCTCGTCTGCTGCGTCGTACATCCGTTGCGTCGGCGACGTTCCTCCAGAGGTGAAGCCGCTGCTATTAGACATTTGATGGTTCAATAGTTCGCTTGCATCTTGCATTGCTGCACCAAAGGGTAGAGTAAATGAGAGAGAGACGGAGGAGGAGGAGGAGTTCTTCAGAGGTATTAAGACGCGTCCGGACAATGAGCATAGGACAATGGCCGCATACACGCGGTGGGCGCAGTTGCTACTTTTGAACGTCGATCACGGTTGGCTCTCCGGTTATAATTATAATTGACCTCCAAGTTCTCTTACAAAAGCCGTAATATTAATCGGCGACGAGCTGAGTGTACTTTTCAGGTATATTAGATACGACGTCCTTACATCCATGGCGAATGCCAGCTCAGTTCTCCGAAGGTCGCAATAAACTACAGACAACAATTTGAGCCGGGTATGACGGGAAGTAGCATGGGCGTGTTCTTCTACGAGCCAGACCCGGACATATTACGCTCCGCTGGTATCGTTTCTGGAGCAGTAGTTGCTGAATGCTCGCTTGAATCTGAGTCATCCAAAAAGGAGGATCGAGTCGCTTCTTCAATAGTCGACATGGCTGCTGGAACATGAGGTCGATTGCGACCCGCTGTGTTCCACCCAGACGGAGGGTCACTACGACGTTCACGATCCGTCCTGCTATGTTGTGGTGAGTCTGATCTTCGGGTAGGCTCAGACGCCCCGTCAGCCTGTGATTCTGGACCTTCGGTTGCTGTCCTCGTCCCTGAGTTTGATCGAGAACGGTTCGCATCCTCGTAATGAATGGACGGCATAGTTCGCCTAGGACGATGCTGTAGCATGTCTAGGCTTGATGATCCCATGCGACTGCGAGAAGCGGCAGATTGTTGGCGATTTTCAGGCTCTCCGGGTCCGGCCTGCTCAAGTTGCTCTGGTTCCGTCGTGAACGGTTGCGAGAGGAATGAAGTTGTGCTTTGTGCCCGTGATAAGTTCGATTGTTCAGCCGTCGATTGGCGCCTTTGGGGCTGAGTTACCACAGGTTGTGAAAAGCGGACCTGGCTCGAGCTAGTAGAGCTACGTCGGGCAGGCCCAGAATAGGAGCGTCCGAGATAACGGTGTCTAGATTGGCTCGTAGGGTGAGGTATGTAGGGGCCTCCTTCGACAGATTGCTGTGCTGGAATTGAGTTCAACGCACTGCCTCGCCTTGCAGGGTAAGTACGAGATCGGTCCCAGTGAGATGAATCGAGTGAAGACCTGTTCCAATCCAATGAGCTTCAGTTCCAAAGCAAAGCCGATAACAACTCACGTTCTGTCGTTGTACCCAGTCGGGGTATGTCGCTCGTTCCTATCGTCATCAGAAGACCCGTCACGAGTATGAGTATGGATTATTATTTGTGGAGGACCAGCTGATTCAGAGGGCTGAGCTTCATGACCGGGACTACGATTTGGGCTATATGTTGTGGGTACAGCGCTGGGTGGTCTAACAATGACCGGTTCGGGGATGGGTGATAAAGGGTATTGCGGATATGGCACAACTGGTTGCCATCGGTTGGATGGATCGGGATTGTAAATGGCGTAGTTTCCGGCCTGTGTTGAGGGACCTATAGTCGGTTGCGTTCCATATGCGACGTAGCTCCCTGGAGGAACGACATAAGTCGGTGGATTGGTCGGAATTACCATGACATGCTCTGAGTAGGAAGCGGGCATTGGCGCAGGTGTCGATAGCCCGGACATGGGTGGCACAATCACAGTCGGCACGTCGCCTCTGTCCGATTCTCCAGAGTCAGACGTCGACGTATCAGTATCCTCGTATTCGCCTTGTTCGTCGCGAGGCAGAAAGAGTGCCGTTTCGTACGTCTGCGAGTCAACAGGCGGTGGCTGGATGATTATTGGTTCGGGCGGCTCTGGCGGTATGAACATGTCATCTTCGTAGCCAGCGTGTGTGTGGTGAGCACGACTCCGAGGTCGCATTCCGTCAGGATCATCTAAACTATTAACAATATTAATGTCGTATTGAGCTCTCTTGCAAAAGAAATCTATTTCCTCCATACCTCGTGCCGCCTTCTCCATTTACAGGAAATTCAGTAGGTGCATAGCCAGGAATGTCGGACTCTGGTACAGGATGCGAACGAGACGATGGCATACTATAATATTGCTCTTGGTCTTCAGGGACAGCTTGTCCATAACGAGCTGCGATGTCTGACTGCGGCATAGCTGTTTCTGAATGTCTAGAGGCACGACCGTAACCAATCTGAGAGTCTCCGGGTCGACTGAACCGTGACCCGCCGACAGAAGACTGGGTACCGGACAGAAAGTTATTCGATAAGCCATCCCATACGGCGTGCGCAGCCGGCCTGTCTGACATATGTGACATCGGTGCATCTCCGTATCTCCCCCGTTCAAGCTGCGATGGCTCCGTGTCTCTGGCGTCCATGAATGCCGAGTTGACTTTCTCAGGCCAGAGGACTATCCAGTCAAGGATAGCCAATGACAGCGAATCGCCTGTCAATTTCTGGCCCGCGGAGCCAGCGACGTGCCGGAAATTCCACTTCTCGAAGATCAGCCACATGGCGAGCAGGAGGAGGCACATCGTGTGGAATCCCGCGAAAGAGACCGTCACTGCTGTAGTCACGACGTGCTTGGAGGTTTCTTAATTCAGCATTGTATGATTCGATGAGCAGATTCGTTGTCTTACCTGGCTGGAAGAGAACACAAACAAACATAGAGCGACAGCGAAGAATGCGACAGATATGACAAGTGAAATCATCGGGCCTGTATTAATACACGCACTGACCCATAACGGCATATACGTGTTTGGTTCGCGTCTGCAATTCGCAAGTGCGTCAGCTAACTAATATCAGCGCGAAAAAGTTGTTATACGCACACGATTGATTTCTGCCACGTCATGGCAAGCAGGCTGTTAATCGCCGATGCGATGCTGAAAGTCAAAGAGGAAAAGAGGAACGTATTCACACCGACGGCTAAAGCGCTTGTTGTATCTCCAGCCGAGAGAGATAGAAATGATGCTGTCACGCCCGAAAGGAATGTCGCGATAGTTGTCAGGTTCAAGTAGCGTGACGTCTTAACTTTTTGTGTTGAAGAAATGACAGGGACGCCTGGATACACGGCACTCGGTATTGGATCTAATTGACATGTCTAAGTCTCACCTTTCTCGCAGTATTTGCTCAAGTCCTTCCGGAGCGCTTCTACGGCACTGGTGAGGAAAGCACTGAGCAGCAATTGTATTTTTTCCTTCAGCTCTTCTGATGAAGGTGAAGCATAGATTCCTAGACAACGAATAAGCTCATTATTTGACATGTTTAGCGACTCTAACACTTACCTTTGCCAGTTGTTGTTTTCCTAGCTTCACTCTAGCAACATCTCAGAGTTAGTGCGTTCATAGAATAACGAGACAGAAGCAGACGGAAGACGGAGAAAACACACCCTGAAGCGTTTTTTCAAGCACATTAGAAGGTACATTGTGCTGTTCTCATAATAAGCTCCTTGGAAGTCTTTGAATGCTTTCTCCGTAAGGTCGAGTGCCTCGGAAACACTTTCAAATGTCCGAGAGAATTTCGACAGATACGAATCATTCTTCGCTGGGAAGAAAATGCGGTGAATGTTCAATGTGTGATCCGCATATCGAGCTATGCCTCCGGAAAGCTTACTTTGCAGAGACTTGAATCGAGGATCTTGTGGTTGCGGAAACAGAGAATAAGTGTTGAAGCCGAAGAGCCATTGCAAGTTTTCGAAGGACGTGATCGTGGCATTGATAGCCTGTATTCCAGGTCCACATGATCCAACCGTCCTCAGGGCGGACTTGAGACGCGCAAGCTGGACGGAGATCAGAATAATGCCGGCGACAATTCACACGAAGAATAGCACCTCGCTGAGTAAATCATTGGTTTTCCTGTGTTTCAAGTCCATCAATTTCCACAAGCAGTCAGAAATAGGTCCGGGTTTCATACCAGTAAAACTGAATATATTCCTCAGGACCGGGCAGCTTCGATGATGAATCTGAGTAGCAACGCGGATGTCAGCAGTTGTCCGGGAGGTCAGTAGGTTGGAGGACGAACGGTAAGGCGAAGGAGTCGGAAGGGGATATGCTGAACAAGATGACTACTTTCAATCCAGGCTCGCTCGTAGTAAAATATGTATGAAATACCTCTGCTGGAGCCATTTTGACGCTCTTTTTCAGTTGCTTCGCTATGGCATACCCTAGAGCTAGGCGTGTCGTTCTTATATGGTGTTTTCCTATCTGCAGATCTCGTACCCCGTAAGTCTGAGTGAAATTTAAGTTACATAGCTTGCACTCACAATCTGGTGACTGAGGGCCCACCGAGTAGGCAGATGGATGCATTTCTGTGCTCTTTCCCCCAGAATCAGACCTGCGTAAGTTGAACCGAGTGGTCTTCTGGTGCAGACCTCCTCCGCTATTACTACGGAGAGCCGATCGTCCTGACCTGGTAGACTGGTGTCGTTTGGACACTCGCGTCTTGGCCATCGTGTGCACTGCTTCACGAGGTGACGAACAGGAGCAGAGAAACTGAGAAACGAGGTGGGCCTGCTCTTATACTTTCAGAATTTCCATAATTGTTGCGGAAGACTGACGGATCATGATGGCGATTTCTGATCAACGTCATTCATCCGTCTTCTTTGAGAACCTGACTCGACCGCAAAAGGCAAAAGCAGAACCCATCGGCCTCTGAGTCATGGTTCAATGCGTGGTGTAGCGCTGGTGGTTGGCGCCCATGGCGCCTACAGAATTCTTTCTGCCGATGTGGATGACGACTGTACTCGATGGAGTGCGATCGGATTTGGACGTATCAGGAGGGACACCGCCGCGAGGTTGGTCTAGCAGAATCAAAATACTACATTTCTTGTATGGTTGCGTTGCACTTGCAGGTGGATGAGCAATGATCATAAGAGAGTGAGGATGAGAGCAGCAGACCCGAAGTGGCTGAGCAGTTCCGCGTTGTTTAAAAAAATTAATCTCCTGGATCCGGACCGTCTTCAACCCTCCTTGATATCTTTGCTACTTGTAATTATTGAGGTATGTTGAAAGTATTATCTATAAGAGGTTGTGAAAAGGTTCGAGATACATGAGTGCAGATGCCGCAGCAGCGAGTGGCGCGTCTTGCACAAGCGCTCGTAGTGTGCAGAACAAGTCTAGAGTGAAGAAAGGAAAGATCATTATGAACATTGCGCATTACTCGGGTGACACTTGGGAAAACTATTCTTTCGTAAGGGACGTATCATGAGAGACATTTATCTAGTTTGCATGACTACAATTCTAGCCGTCTTAATAAGTAATGTTGAGATGCTCGACCTCTTCCTCAGACTCCTCTTTTTCAGAGTTATTTCCCTCGTCACCTTCATCATCAAGGCCAACCTGTCATGCGTGTGGTTGTGAGCGCATCATCATGGAGAAGGGAGTTAGGAGAAATACCTCATAGATCTTCGCCGGAATTGTCTGAGCGAGCATCGGCATCATATTGCACCACTTCCAATGCACGATGTTCGCACATGCGTGGCAGTTCTGCGCCTCACGGAAGACGGGAATCAAGAAGTTCTCAAAGAAGATCGAGGGGTCGAGCGGCGCGCGACGGAGTCTCTCGAGTGCGTTCGCAGCATAGAGCTGCCACCAGCCGGCTGCGCCGCACCTCATCACGTTGCCGCTGGAAGAGACACCGGAGCAATAGGCACATGCAACGAAGCTTGCGTACACGTCTGAGAGCCCAATAGGGTACGCATCATTACCATTCACAGACAGAAGATTAAGGCAGGCCTGGAATGCTCGCTCATGGAAGTCGACAAATCGCTGGATGTCCGACGTAGTGATACCCTCGCTTATGAGTCCAACTGTTGGAGATGAGCCAACTGGGACGCACAGCGCATTGCGAGCTGCTTTGAGCTTTGCATCGTGGTCAAGATTAAGACGACACGCGACGGCGTACGCGCGCAGAGCGGACAGGCCTTGTTCCGGAAAGGACTTCGTGTAGATGATGTCGTGCGCGATATCGAGGATCCTTTGGCGGACGTATGAAAACTGGTATCTCTGTGCTGCATCGTAGATCGGGCCCATGAGCCGGAAAGGCAGCTCGTTGACCAAGCGATCGTTGACTGGCTCCTTGAAGACCGGAGAGGGCACAGGGTACACGAATCGGAGTAGCGCATCGAGCGTCGTGCTGTTTTCATCGACATCCACAGAAGAAGCGCCTCCGATGACCTCCCACTCGAGAGCAGAACAGGGTTCCAAATTAAGCTGATTGTTCCCGTCAGACGATTCATCCGACGACAGAAGAATATTCCTGAAATATGGAGATGCGAAAGCGAGGATGCTCCGCGAGACGAAGAACTCTACGTTGTCCCTGCTTAAAAGTGTGACAGTGTCCGCAGGGTGGACTACCGTGTTGAAAGGGCTTTTGGCGACGAGCTTTAAGGGCCCGAGGGTCAGCCCAAGCGAAGTCTCTTCTATCTTCAACGCTCCTGAGTCCGGGGGAGTAATCGACTTCGGCTTGAACTTTTTCGCGTTTTTTCCGCCTCGTTTGCCCATGCCGATGAGCAAGGAGATTAAAGATAGGAGATCAGAGAAATGAGCGATGTTTTCGAAACAGCCTAGCGCTGCGGTGAGACGTTAGGAGAGTGAAGTGATGGTGATGGCCTGGAATGAACTACAGAAGCTTCTTAAACATACCAAGATGTGGCCAACATAGAGGCGTGAAGGTGGCTTAGCCATGCTTGATGGGGAGTTGAACAAAGAGTTACAGGCCACGAACTTGCGCTGGCCCTTGCCTGAATTGAAACAAGCGACGACCGCATAAAGAGGTTGTGAAGACTCGGCAGAAAGGTACAATAGAATTGACCTCCAAAGAACTCATTGCGCTCAGGAGGTTGCGCTGCAAGACCAGAGGATCTGATAGATGCGCATATAGTCCTTGAATCCTGAGCAGCGTATCAGTGAGATGAGTAGAGAATGGTTACAGAGCACTTCTTGATCTCCTACCATCACCATCTAGATCGTGGGAAACTTGCAGCCAACCTCTTTTCTCTCTCCTTTCGATGGACAACAAAATGTTGACCAGAGCGAAAGCCTCTCTTAACAAGACAAAGTCATACCGTTCCCTTGTTAATCCCAAGGACCCCACCAAGTGTGAGGAGTGTAAACAGGATCTCCCCTATCACAGTCGCCAATGTGTTAGTGGGACCGCCAAGTTATGTGTCATCTGTGGTCGCGACAAGACCTACAACCACGACGACAACGTATGCGCTACCGTACAAGTGAATCGTGCCAATTGGTCTCCTGATGTCGAGGCGGATGAACATGCCGCCAAACTTCGTAAACAAGGGGATCTCCCTCCGACCCCAGACATCGAATCACAGAATACCTTGAAACGGTCGAACTCCGAGGACGAACATCAGCCTATTCCTCCCCCTGCCCGAATTGACGACGACGCTATGGACGACGATCTGTACGTCCCCGACGAGCACACTAGCCAAGCCCCCCAGGTCGACAATGTTATGCAGGATATCGATGAAATGTACGATCCGGCCATCGCCGAAAAGGTCAACCGCTCTTTCGCCGACCTTACTAAGGATACTATCAACACAATTAACACGCTCATTTCCCAACCGACGTGGTCATCTGATATTCCCTGGTTTGACGACCCGAATCGGGCCGGATCCATTCTTGCTAATATCGGTTCCAATTTAGTATCCTGGATAAACAAGTCAAACACGCTCGATGACGAAACCAGTCTCGCGAACTCAGCTAACGAAAGTTTGGAAGCCTTCCATTCGACTTTCCGGATTCATTCCCCTTCTTTCAAACATGTGTTCGAGAATATTTATGTTAACAGCCAGACCATCCGAGACCAGGAGATCACCGACACCATGCACTCAATGTCTCGATCCATTCAACACCTTTCTGCGGTAGTTTCATCCATTTCAGATAAAACTAATAAAATCGAAAAACAGCTGTCAGATGTTCCCGTTCCCCCCGTCCGCTCGTCCATTTCTACTGACGATAATCAGAAAAAACAACAGAAAATTCTCCCGGACCCCTTGGGGGCCCGTTTCGTTCATGACCCTAGGTTCCCGCCCCCGGCCCCGATTACCAAACAACGTGTCCCAGTCCCTAAGAACGGGAAAACCGAGTACGCTGCTGCCATCGCCAAGACCCGAGTTCCAGGTTCGGGATTCCGCATGACTACTGAGGGCGTCATCATCGCGCCTGACGGTTACGCTCATTCGGAGCACAACGCCCCACGAGGTTCTCAAACCCAAGTTTATTACCCCCCCATCGTATCCACCGGCGCCGATCAGGATGGGTTCACAACAGTAACCTACGCGAAAGCGGCGCAAAAGAAGCCCAAGACTACCCCTACCAAGGTAGTTCGCATAACCGAGCAGAACCCCCAAGGGGAAATATCTACAATGCCCATCAACCGGTCTAACGGATCGGTTAACACCAGAGTTCGCAATGTTCGGCGAATTTTCTTTTCACTCCCGGGAGACCTGGCTGTTCGGCCGTCCCCTCTCTCCGTTAAAAGCGCAGTCCGTGCAGGCCTTAAGGGCAATCCGCTTTTTAAACACCTGGTTATTCTGAACGTGGAATACACTTCCAACAGCAATTTACTCATTGCATTCACTAACATTCGTTCGGACTTCGATTCACAACACAGCGCACTCGTTTCCCAACTCAATCGCATCATTAATATTTCGGGGGCTAAGGCGTTCACTCCGTCGCCACAGTTCAAAATGGTCATCCCTGGAGTCCCAGTATACGACAAGGAAACTAACCTCATTTACTCAGAAAAAGATCTCATAGACGAAATCTCTTCCCTACCTCAATTCGAAGGACAGGAATTTATGTTCCCACCACGGTTCATGTCGTCGATAGAACGCCTTAACCAACGCGACTATTGCAACGTATCGGTCGTCCTCAAAGACGATTCCCGGCTTTGCTTCGATCACTTTTTCTTACACGACAACAGATCCGTTCCGGTGTTTGGCGTAATTCGTCGACTCGAGGAAATGAAAGCACGTCCCACCATCAACCAATGCGACAACTGCCATCGCTTGGGGCACCACGCATCCAAATGCCGATCAACAGCTCGCTGCGCGATCTGCTCGGAAGCCCACCGTACTGCTGTCCACGTAGCCAAATGCGCACCGTGTACAGCCTCTAACAACCTTCATTGCGACCATTTCGCCCTGTGCATTAACTGCCAGGGCAATCATAGCGCCAGGTCACCCGAGTGTCCAGCTCGTCGCAATTATCGATCTCCTTTCTAATCTTTATGACTGACACGATCTCTGTCTTTTCTCTTAATATCCGACGCTCAGAACCAACATTTGATTTTCTTTTACGAGCATTTTCTTCCACCCATACGGCTCCCGATATTATTTGCTTTCAGGAGATCCCGACAGTTTATTCTATCATTCCTTCTAAATCTTCTTCGTCTGGTTCGCGAGCCTTCAATATCCGCAACCACGCTCCCTATTTTGCGTTCCGTCCCCCTTCTCCGGACAGACCTAAAGTTTGCACTCTTGTGCACCCTCGCATCGCTCATCGCGTTTCGCTTTACGTTCCTTCTCATTCATCGCCTAACATTACAGTCATTTCCATTTCTCGGGGCGATTTAACCCCCTTATTACTCTGGAACGTTTACAGTTCCCCTTCCTTGCACGAATTTGAAGATCCCTTCCCATCTCTTGATAATTCATCTAATATTTTCGTCGGGGATTTTAACCGTCATTCGGACATCTGGTCTTTCCCAGAACAATCCTCCTATTTCTCCTCTTCGTCATCTCTCGTTGACTGGATCAACGCGAATGATTTAACAGTTTGCAACCCCCGAGATCAGCACACTTACTTTCAGCGTTCTTCTGGTTCCAAGTCTATTATCGATCTCATCATAGCCTCTGAAGATTTCGCCCCTCTCCTTTTACAAAACATTTCTGTTTCCGACCCTTCTCTCGACATTTCTTCAGACCATCTTCCTCTCCGTTTTACGTTTAACGTTAATATCTTATCCGCAGACCCTCAACACCCCCTTCGTTCTATTAGATCACGCGATCTACCCTCCTTTATTTCGGAGTTTTGCGAGGCTGGCTCTTTCCCCTTTTCTTTAGCAGGGATTGATTCTCCGAAGGCGCTAGACGACCTTCTTTTCCTACTTAACTCATCCATCTCAGACTTTGCCACCACCTTCCTTCATAAACGAAAAGCCCGCTCATACTTTGGCCCCAATAATTGGTGGTCCGAGGCGTGCTCCCGTCTCTATCGCGAACACTGCCGCAACCCTCAGCCCGGATCGAAGCAGCGCCTCGACTCTGAAATTACCCGAGCCAAAAACGCCTTCTATGGCGCCCGCCTTCAGCGATCTGATGCGCAGTCTGTTTGGCGCAATCAGCATTTGGGTACAGCACGTCGCCGCAACCCTATAGGTGCACTTCGTATGTCTAATGGGATCTTCACCACTACCGAAACCGACAAATCATCCCTCTTTCGGGAGACGTTCTTCCCTGCGCTAACAACTGCGTCGGAGGCCATACCCCTTCCCGCCCTCCGCGACATCCGCCCCATCGAAATAAGTGACATCCACGCTGCACTTCAGGGTATTGACCGCGAAACGAGTCCTGGCAATAGCCACATATCGTACAGACATTTGGAGCTGCTAGTTGAGCATCAGGGGCAATTTTTCGTCGACCTTTTTTCTTTGTGTTTAAAAATCGGCCATTTCCCACTTTCCTTTAAAACCTCCCTTGTTACGTTCATTCCCAAACCCAAGCGCACTGACTTCACAGTCCCCCGCGCATTTCGACCTATTACCTTGGTTGACACCATTGGAAAACTCTTTGAACGCGTTCTTTTTAACCTTCTTCAACCCTTTTTCGAACTAAATAACCTCCTTCCGGACTCCCAACACGGTTGCCGAAAGCACCGTTCTTCACTCACTGCTTGTTATGAACTAATATCTTCCATTCTTAACCAGCCTTTTATATATGCTGGCGGCGACGACGTGGGGTCCAAACACGGTCGACATCGCTATCTCATTACTTCTGTCCTTACCGTTGACATTCAAGGTTTTTTCGATAACATTTCGCATAACCTTCTTCTTTCTAAACTCATTCGGTCCAATGTTCATCCTAACATCATTCACATCCTAGCATCCTGGCTCCAAAACCGTCCCATTTCTTTCCACTTTAACAATTTCTTTTCCCCTCCTTTTATCAAACCCAACCGCGGCGTCCCTCAAGGGTCCCCATTATCCCCCCTCATCTCTATTTTCGCGGCCGCTGACGTCATCACCGCTTATAATTCTCGTTTTGGTCCCAACCGTCCTTTACTTGCTTATATGGACGACCATCTTCTTTTCGCTCGTTCGCTCAGCTTACGCACCAATCTAGTGCGCCTTCGCAATCAATTTCAATTCCTATCACGTCAATTTGAATCCATCGGCTTATCTATTGACCCAGATGCTATCGACCTCCTTCATATTCTTCCTAACCGTTTCATTGCCGAATATACCTTTCGTTCCTTTTTATCCAATCCTCATTCCTCTTCTCAAGCCGCATTGTCCTTACCCAACAATCGCGTCATTCCCCCTTCACGTCATCTTACTTGGTTAGGTGTCATTTTTTCATTCGACCTTTCTCCTAAACTACACTTCGAATCCCGGGCAAACAAGGCCCTTTCTACTCTTCATCAGCGTCGCTTCCTCTTTAACCGGACCAATGGCGCATATTTTCAATATGCTCGTCAACTTTATTTTGGTTTAATTCGTTCTGTCGCCATTTACGGCGCCGTTCTTTTTCCTGAATCCTCTTTTATTTCCTCCATTCTCCAACAGACCCAAAACCGCTTTTTTCATGCTATCTTCCACGGCCACATTCGTCCAGCTGTTGCTGAATCTTTCTTATCATGTCCACCCATGAATCTTTTCATTCGTTCTCTTTCAAAACGATTCCTCTTGTCATATTTCGCTCATTCTAAACAAGTTCCCACTTCTAAACAATATTTGTTATCGTCTCTTCTTCCCGACGTTCAAATTCCCAAAGAAACCTCTTTCCCTTCATTTACTCCAATCCATTCACGTCTTATTATGACCCCCATCCCTTCATTAGAACAGCGTCCGCGCGCCATTCGCGCTTTCAATTCCTTCTTTCTACATCCCCCTCCCTACCAATATTTTATCTTCACAGATGGCTCCGTCATCCCTGATGCCGACGGCTTCCTCAACGGCGGCCATGGGTTCGTTATCATGCATAATCATCAAGAACTTGCTGTCTTTTCCTCAGCAGCGCACTCTCGTTCAAACATACTGTTTGAAGAGCAGGAAGCGCTCATCGCAGCCATGCGTCGTATCTCCACTCTCCTTTCGAAATGCTTCACACCGGTCCACATTCATATTGTTTCCGACTCGCTTAATTGCGTCCAGCTCATCTTTTCCGATGACGCTCGCCATGCCGACTTTATCATTACATTCCGCCGACTATGCGGTATCTTCTTAACCCTCCATCATGAGGCTTCGCATATTACCATCCAGTGGCTCCCGTCCCATTGTGGAGTACTGGGCAATTCTAAAGCGGATAAACTGGCAAAAGACGCTGCATCCGCCCCTCATCGCGAGACCATACCGGATTCACTTCCCAATCTGAAGGCGCAAGTACATCTCGACCTCATTCGAGATTGGAAAGCCGAAATCGTAAACTTACGTGGACATCGCTCTATCCTTGAGCCGTCCTCGTTCATCCTTCACCCAACCCGGTCACTACACCCATTTCTGAAGCTTTCCCCACGGAAGATGATACATCGCTCGGTTCTTTCACGCGCTGCCAGCATCATGCTGAACGCGCTCGATTTGCATGATCGAAACCTCCACCCGCGTTGCCCGGATCCCTTGTGCATCAAACACGATGTCCGCCATTCCCTTAATGTTTGTCCCTATTTCGCATTAGTCCGCAATGGCCTTTTTCATCAACGTTCTCTCCCTCTGTCATTTTCTGAATGGTTTCGTCCAAATAACTTTCTTCTTTTACTAAAATTCGCATACTTCTCATTCCGTCGTCCACCCGACAGCATGCCTTTACTATCTGACTTACCTCCATCATATTACCTTTAGTTAAATCTCACCCCTTAGTTCTAGTACTTCAACCTTTACGAACACACACCATTCACGCACTACGTAGTTTTCTTTGTTTTCATCCGTAGCGGTTGGTAGTCTGTTAGCAGTAGATAGCAGAAAATTATAAATTACAGAGCACGTGCAAGTGGGAGCATGGCCCGCTTACGTTTCAGGACAATCCAGATTCAGCAGGCTCAACGCTGACTGCAAGACTTCCTCAACGACGAGCCGTCAGTCATCGAAATCCTTCCTACTACTAGTACTAGCGTCCGGATCCATGGCCCTCCCAAAGGTACGTATCTAGCATATATTATTTTTCGATGGCGTACTGATCCGTACTGCGCCGTTCATAGCGAATCATCAAGGTAAGCGCTCCTTTGTCCTATATGCGCTGCTCGTCCGTCGCAGCTTCCGACTGTGGGGCATAACAAGTGGGTGGACAGATTGCTTACGACTTTCCTTTATACTTTTGATTTGGATCTACTCTTGCTGTGTGTGTGATGGGTAATATTTGGAATAACGATTGGAATGCGGGACGGGTCGCGCGACCTCGATGGAATTGAATCGTATCGACGTCGTGTACGATTTACTTGCGCTTTCATTGCAAACACTGGAATGCTCCTCTTGTGGAAATCGCTCCTCACTCGTCCTTTCTGTTTACAATGCATTGGTGGAACAATGCGCCTTTTTTGTTGCACCGCGGCGCTGCGATATCGTACAATCATGCGATGCTCTCGATGAACACCACCCTCGGACGACATATCTACTTGACCGATTGGCCTACGATCGCGGCGATTCTGCGAATCCATATATGTGCTTTTGGCACTGTAGGAGACGGAGCGCCTGCAGAGCGATCCTGCACCAGGAATCACGGCGTCCCCGCACGAGGAGAACCTCCGCTATTTCGACGTCACGATTCAGGGGCCTGAGGGAAGTCCATTTGAAGGTGTGCCTTCATCTCGGCTGATCATTTTCTTGTGACTGATCGCGTTCTAACTCACCATTTCATCTCTGTTGCTGCGGTTTACTTGTGTATGAAACTGGATGGATGATGGTCAGGCGGTGTATTCAAACTCGAGCTGTTCCTTCCAGAGGAATATCCTATGGCGCCACCGAAGGTGCGCTTTTTGACAAAGATATATCATCCTAACATCGGTATGGCATCTTTTCATTATCTCTTCACATCTCTTTTTCATTGTTTCGTGATGGTGAAACCCGGATGTCTGACATTGATTATTACTCTTTCCAGATAAGCTTGGACGAATTTGTCTGGACATCTTGAAAGGTGTGGAAATCTTTGCCGAAGCTAATAAAACATTGGCATGTTGCTAACCCTTTACCCTTGCTCTTAAATTGACGTTCGTCAGATAAATGGTCTCCAGCTTTACAGATTCGGACAGTGCTACTCTCGGTCCAGGCTCTCCTGAGCGCGCCTAACCCAGATGACCCGCTTGCAACGGATGTTGCGAAACACTATAAGGTCTGTGCATTTGTCTTCGTTTCATTGGGAGAGTCATCTAATGACTTTTCGCTGTATTTTTATTCTCTTCATCGACTATCGTTAACCGGTCGTGTGCTCATACATTCACTAAACAGGAGGACCCTGCGGGTGCGAAGGCGACGAGTAGGCAGTGGACTTTTGAGCACGCGAGCAATTAATCGCCGGCAATGACGCTCGCTCGTCTCCACTCTTCTCCTCACTTATTTATCTTGGCGGCTCTAGACGGAGTTGTGATTTCTGTAAATTTGGATCGGTGGGATGCATGTGCATCAGTGCGCACGGCAGGAAAATCCGAGGTTTTCTGTGCGGGAGGAGTATATCACAGAGTGTTTAGTGGGGCTCATATAATTTCGGTCGGAAAAGCCTTACATGGATTGTAAATTCTCAATCAATCAAATTTTGCAGAAATTATGCTTTATGTATCTAAAATTGATGGCCATCAAGAAAAGTATTTCTGAACTCAGTGTCTACAATCTACTTTGCCAAAGGATAAGATAATTCTGGGATTCTGAATCTCCATTGTCATTATATAAAGAGAATAGTGGTTATTAGATTTAGAATCTGTAAAGTCTTGGACACAAAGGAAAGAGGCTCATTGGATTTAAAATCCACATAGACTCCTTGCATGAATGGAAGATTTGGGATCTATGGATCACATGATTAGCATATAATCAACTCAGCATAGATCCCAAATCTGAGAGAGATCTTCCATTCATGCAAGGAGTCAATGTGGATTTTAAATCCAATGAGCCTCTTTCCTTTGTGTCCAAGACTTTACAGATTCTAAATCTAATAACCACTATTCTCTTTATATAATGACAATGGAGATTCAGAATCCCAGAATTATCTTATCCTTTGGCAAAGTAGATTGTAGACACTGAGTTCAGAAATACTTTTCTTGATGGCCATCAATTTTAGATACATAAAGCATAATTTCTGCAAAATTTGATTGATTGAGAATTTACAATCCATGTAAGGCTTTTCCGACCGAAATTATATGAGCCCCACTAAACACTCTGTGATATACTCCTCCCGCACAGAAAACCTCGGATTTTCCTGCCGTGGCGGCATGGTGATAAGGCCGAGAACAGGAAGAAGAGGGTAAAGAGTAACGAAGGTGCTACGAGTATGAGGGCAGTGTATCTGGATATCGGCAACCCCTGTTGTGACGTTCTTTCTGTATTGTTCTTTGACGATTGACGCCGGTGCCATAGACTTGAACTCCGATACCAAATCAGGCAAGGGTTTTCAGGCTGTGATTCTGGTTACAAGCAGTGTAACACTACTGTACTACTGAACACAGGTCCTCGCCTGTATGCGATGAGACTCATGGCGCATACACATTGCATGCATGATTTACAATGAATGCACAGATAGTTGATGAGAGTACGAGTAATAGCCCCATGGTCGCCGTTTCTGCTATTGTAGGATGCTGCAAAGTGATATTAATTATTATTGTCCGGACGCGTGCCGGGCTGCCCAAACATTTGGAGGTGGGTCGTTTATTTCTCACATCCAGGCTCCTCCATCTGCATGAGATGAAGTCGAGAAAGGTGAAACGAGAAACTTTAAAGGGGACTGAGATGTCATTAACATGAGGTTCAGATCGAATTATTGTAGAGAACGATTGAGAGACTATGAGCGGGCTCCCTAAATCGGGCGATGAGACAGTGACATGGACCATCGGTAAGGCCCGTGGCCCATCTCATATCCTCATAAGCCACCGAGCCGAAACTCATCATCTGCCCACGACGTCGACACTCTCCCCGCGACGTCGCAGAGCAGATGTCGATGTCGAACAACCCGCCACAGCTACAGCTTTCGCTGGGCCACCAGACCTTCAAGCGTTCTTTCCACCAGTTTGGACTCGACGTCGACGATGCGGAGGACTCAGAGACCGGGGCGGCCAGCGCGAGCTCGAGTAGCGGGAGCCGAAGTGGGAGCGCAAGCGGTAACGGACCTGGAAGTAGTGGAGTACGAAGCGTCAGCAGTGGGTCTAGCTACAGTTCTCAGTCGGGAGATGGCTACGGTTACAACGGTGCAGAAAGGAACGAACGGAATAAACGTGCCCGCAGCGAGGGTCCGGAGGGTGCGAGTGTTGGTGCAGCTAGTAGCGTGGATTCTACGGAAGAAGCTAGTGTACTATCGTTACCTGCAAGGACTGGGACTGGAGATTTGAATGGCGTCTCGCAAGGATCACTAGGAGGACAAGGAGCGCCGCAGGAAACCACAAACTCGGGCACATCGTACCAGCACGGTTCAAGTTACGACGCTGCTCCCAGATTCACACTACCTATACTCCATTATGCCCCTCCTACGCCATCCATAGCAGAATTCGCAACTTTGCGCTCAAGCTCTTCGAATGCCAGGACAGCCGAGCACCCGCCCGGATTCGCAGGTATGCTGTCCCCGCGCTCATCAAGTCCCGCTCCTCCGCCCGTCGAGGACATAGACGTTGCGATGCGCGATGATGAAGATGAGGCAATATTTCGCCCGTTCGAGTCACGTATCGGTCTCCATGACTCTGGCTCGAATGCCTTTCTGGACACCGCGCGATCGGATGCCTTTCTTAACTCGGCGACAGAGCGCCTGCGTTCGGCCATGGAGCGTGCGCGGACGTTCGACAGGGCACTGGCGCCTTTACGTTCTGATGCTGCAGATGGGGCAGTCGTACCGTCGCAAGGCGTTTCTCGCCCTCGTCTCCCGCCCTTTGATTTTGAGTCACATCGCAGACCTTCGTCCTCTCCGTACGGTGACGAGAATTTGAACGCTAGCACAGCTGTGCCTAACCCCTTTGATCGAGATCCGTACCGTTCTTTTACCACGGGCGCTGCAAACTCAGGCTACTCTATGCGACCTGGCTCCACGTCATCTGGAAGAAACACTTCCGCAGGATTCAGAGCATCCAGGAGATATAGAAGGCCATCTCTGGATCCTTTCCATAATACGGTTCACATTGGGAATGATGGCGAGGACATAGAAAATGAAGAGGAGGAGGATATCATCGTCGATCGTGAGCTTGCTGTGGATGCTGACTTGCACAGCGTCTTTCGTCCACTCAACGTTGAGAGGTCGTCGTCTGGTGCTGGGAGCAGGCCGTTTCTTCGTAATCGCGACTCTTCTACGGAAGACACAAGCAGACATGATGTCTCTGCTCGTGCAATAGAAGATAGAGTGCGCGCAATCAACAGCCTTACAGATCGCACGATTGACGACTTGACGA